>BLKR01002573.1:0-188789 GCA_011170035.1 Teleogryllus occipitalis
GATCATGGACCGCAATTTACCAGCGATTATTGGATCCAAGCTATGGAAGAAAAGAATATTACTCACATCTTATCTAGTATTCGACATCCTCAGTCAAATCCATCTGAGAGGGTAATGCGAGAACTATCCAGGCTGTTTCGAGTATATTGTCGTCAGCGACATACCGACTGGTATTTGCTGGTGCCTTTTATCAACCAGTGACTCAATGCGGTACATCATGACACTATTAACATGACCCCATACGAGGCCCACTTCAAAAGGAGAATGCCGTATGTGTTAGAACATCTGCGAAGACCCGAGATCACCGTTACCGAAGTCACAGACGAAGAGAATGCGCGACAGTTACACCGTAAAGCAAGAAAGCGGTTGGACCAGACTAAATATGCTCCATACACGTTTATTCAAGGACAAAGAGTTATGCTACGTCTACCAAAACCGTCAGATGTGCAGGCAAAACAAATTTCAAAATTCTTCGCATTGTATGAAGGACCATACAGGATATCGAGAGTTCGACCCCCAAATGTTGCGGAGTTAGTGGATGACAATGGACGCAGCATCGGAAGATTTAATTTTTATAATTTAAAGCCATTTCAAGAATGAAGTAAAGTAGAGAAGGACCGTAAAATGCAAAGGGGTATGTGAAGTCAACCATCCTGTAAGAAGATTTTTTTCGGAATTTTCTATCACGAGAAAAATCTTTTTTTAAGGGAGGGGCTTATGTAACCGCTTGTCGTCGGTCACATTTATAACCAACGGAAAATGGAAGCAATAATACCCGACATTAGGCCCTACACGTAGTTCCTATAGTGGCGAAGAGATGGCGTAAGTCAGAAAAGAATTTCTGAACGCACTCAGACGATAGCCAATCAGGAAATTTTTGTGGAAATACGGACGTGGCGTGAACTTGCGTCAAAAGAGCTCGCTCTCTTTCTGCTTCGAGACGCCGAGGAAAACGGTCGCTTACGAGTACACCACATAGTCGACGAGGGACACACGAAGATAACGGAACACGAAAGCTTTAATAAAAGCTTTCATATATTTCATATCTTTCATATATTTCATACTTTTCATATATTCTTTATTCTTATTTTTGGGAATTTAGCTTTGGAAATCCTAGTATGAAATTTTGAGAATTATTAGAAAGACGGATTATCCAACAACTAGTTTGACTTTTGCCATTACGAAGTCATAACTTGGAGTTTCGGACTCGCATTCTGATGCGACCATCGCCTCTGCGAAAGCTGTGGTGAATTTTCGCCGAACGACGGGGAGGCGGTATTCGGAATACTCCAGTTTCGACGCGACGGGCAACGCACGGACCTTGCAGAAGAACGACGACCTAGAGGCGCGAGGGTCGCACGACGGGCCAGCTACACAGCGCGGGACCAACTTAAGGAATTCGCCGGTCGTGAGTCATATAAAAACAGAAAGAACATTCACTAAATTTCAGTCTGGAAAAAACTTCTGAGACAAGATTATCATTATATTAGCCAAAACGTTGTAATGTGAGCTTCCCTCAATAATAGACGTTGATCGGGCAAGTCTCTTAGAACATTGGTCTTGCTAGCCAGTGGTTTTATTTCTTTTCGACAGTCGTAACAAGAATCAGATTAAAGTAATTCTTTATGTCTATGATAGAAGTTGTTTTGTACAGAATTATTTATTTAGAGTCATATTTTAATGTTGCAAATCATTTAAGAGACGTTATGAAACAAAATTTTGTGTTGAAAGGCTATGTAGAAGCCGAAGGTCAAATGTGACTATTGAGTGTAACGTAATTAGTGATTTAAAAGGTAGTAGTGAATCTCGAGTATTGTGTGTATGTATTTTTCTTTTACAGGATGAATATTTGTACTATGATTTGTGTCTCATGTGTGATATTTTTTGTGAAGCGTAAATATGTATTCATTGCTCGTTTTCTTGTAAACAGGTATCTGAGTTATTATTACTTTAGTGAAAAACTGCAGTTTAGGTAGGGAATTAGCTACCATAATTTTACGAAAAATGAGAACATAGGAGGATTTTTGAATTTCATTTGTACAGTGATTTTCACTCAATAGAATATATGTTATTTGTCATTTAAAACTGAAAAATTGTGTTGGCTTGTTAATTGATCAGTAGTTTAACAAAGACGAACCCACTACCAATGGGGAAGTTTATCCATAAATTGTGATATTCCCAGGGATGCGTGACGGTGTAATCACACGTCGCGAAGTAGGCAAATGATAGATCTACTTTAGTAATCGGTACGGTTAGGTGGTAAGACGGTTACAGTAATGTACTCTTAGGCACTGTTTAAAATTTGCCCGGTGCCAGCCTTGACAGTTTATGCATCTAGGTGGCGCGTTTAATGACAATGGGGAAACTTCGTAATGAAGGTTGCTAAGACCATGTATGCAGCGGGAGTCGCGTCTACCGTTGTCTTTAGAGTGACCGTAGCGTTGACAGTTTTTGCATTGCACTGGGAACGCTGACTTCCTTTTTCCCTCGACTTTCATTATTGTATTAAAATATTGTTTAGTTTACATATGGCTTTTTCTTTGTAGTTGTTTAATAGTTCAACAGCGTACAGAATAGTGGGAAAATGAAATTTGTATATTCCATTGAATTTTTGTACCGGATAGATCAGACGGTAAAGTTCGTCAATTATTTCTGTATCAGAATAACATGTTGGTACACCACGTATTATTACCGTAACCGTTGGTTGGGTCTCTGAACGAATGAAATCTAAATGTTCTTCCCATCAAAATTGAACAAGATATCTCAAGTCTTCAACTGTTGTAGGCAGATCTCTAACTATCGATTCAATAATAATTTTATTATTACATGGGTCTCATATTAAAATGTTAAAATGGTTAAAATAAAGTACCATTTTTGGACAATGAAAATATCGGACTACATGAGTCCGCGGTACTAATGTGACCATCGCGCGGCTGCCAGGCGGGAAGAAGCACGACAATGTTGGGTATATTTCGCGAATGTTCATTCCCGCCTGAGATATGGCATAATATTCTGGGGAAATACATCATATAGCTCTCAGACTTTTAGATTACAATAGCGAATAATAACCAAAACCCACCCACGTGATTCTTGTTAACATCTCTTCATTAATCTAGGAATTTTACCATTTCCTTGTCTGATGATTTACGAATCAGTGGTTTTTGTCAAAAATGACTTGCTTAAGAACAGGAATATATTTTCAGAAAATGACGATGTCTATTCCTATAACACTCGACATAGAAATCATATTCATCAGGTGACAGTATCAACAGCTCAATACAAAAAATGCACATACAATACATGTGCATTATTTTACAACACTTTGTCAGATGACATTAAACGATTAAATTCGATAGAAAAGTTTAAATCCAAAGTGAAATCGTTTCTGCTGCATAACTGATTCCATACAATTAGAGACAATACTGAGCATCACAAATAAAGTAACATTAATTTTAACAGTGATATTTAATGTATTATTTACAATTTGGACTGTATAATTCTAAATAATATGTAACATGTATTGTATCGCAGCTTCTGGATCAATGACCCCCAACTCGATCAGGCTTTTCGTCCAGTTTCCCGGATACACTGAGCAAATGCTGAGATGGCCCCTTGCTTTGCTTCTGGACATAAATGTAAATTCGTTTTCTGTGCACATCGTCTAGAATTCAGTGGGAAATACAGTTATTCAATTTATCGTTTCCATGTTGTCGCGGCAGGAAGTATTATTCCTTGACGAAGGACAACATGAATAAGAGTCCAATGTTTATTGCTTATTTATCCTTGAAAATATATTGTATTACATGGGAGCGTGTTTTTTTTTTCAAATTCAAGTAGCATATGACTTAGTGCAGGGATCACACAATTTTGAAAATGTGCACACAATTTACTTCTCCCCATAGCACTTCATACGCAGTTTTAACTGTTTTTTTGACGTAAAATAAATAAAATAAAAAATAAAAAGCAGCAAGGCCAGGGGAGAGAGGGGAAGGTGTAGGGGGGATTTACTAATAAACAACGTTCATCCCAAGAGGATATTTGCTTTACAAAACAATATCAATAAATGTGAAAATAAAAATGTCTCTCTATAAATAAATTCTGGACCATACTCCGGAACCAAAATGCTTTCGTTGCTTTTATTTGACAGATTCTTTAATAATAACGTTAACTCTTTTTTCTCTGCTTGGAAAGTGTATGAAAATGCTATGAAATTATGAAAATGTTCAATAAGCAATAGTTTTCGAAAGAAGTGTGTAGCACAACAGCAATTTCCTTACAGTATAAAAACGCGCGTCGCATACAAGACTCGGAATTGGGGCCCCGGAAGGAATTTTATTTTTTTATTTATATATTTTACGTCAAAAAACATTTAAAACTGCGTATGACATGCTATGGGAGAAGTGAATTGTGTGCACATTTTCAAAATTCTGTGATCCCTACAGTAAGTCATATACCACTTGAATTTTGAAAAAAAAACGCTCCGAAGAAATAAAATCTATTTTTAAGCATTATATATAAGCAATAAATTTTGGGCTCTTATCCATGTTGTCCTTCGTCAAGGAATAATACTTCCTGCCGCGACAACATGGAAACGATAAATTGAATAACTGTATTTACCACTGAATTCTAGAAGACGTGCACCGATAATGAAGTTACATTTATGTCCAGAAGCAAAACAAGAGGCCATCTCAGCATTTTCTCAATGGATCAGCGAAACTGGACAAAAAACCTGACTGAGATGGGGTTCATTGACCCGGAGGCTGCAATACAATACTTGTTACAGGTTGTTTATTTACATTTATACAGTCCAAATGGTAAATAATGCTTTAAATATCACTGTTAAAATTAATGTTACTTTCCTCATCTCAGCATTTGCTCAAGGGGTGAGGAAGGAACATTAATCAGTTTAGTGTTTGAAAGGCGCAAGAAAAAATATATTTTACGAAGCAAAGGTTCTCTGAAAAGGCATTTCAATTAATCATATTTGCACATGTCTTAGCCTGTATTGTGTAAGGGGTTGTCGTAATTTTATTGATTCTTATATAGAAAGATTTTGACAGTTCCGACAGGCATTTCTGATTCTTAGAGCTTACTGAATCTTGCTCAATGGAAGTAGAAGATAAATAATCCACGCCTTTTAATGTGCCTGATGTAGAGGTGATGTGTGTGACATTATGTTGTAGATGTGGATGGCAGATGTTTTGCATTTGGTGACGTTAAACGCGAGTATCAAACATTGCGCCTTAGATGTAGATGGTAAATCTGCACATTGCGATGTAGAATCAAATGACTTGTTTCCAAAATCTGCTGCATAAATAAAAAACATGGGTAATTGCATAATGTAGTGATTACTTAAATATTATTTGTAACGTTAAAAAATACGTTAACATTATTTGTAACACTGTTCTACAAACGCAATATTTTTGTTAAAATCTTAGTTCTTTCAATATTCAAATGACAATTGTTGGGAAGGGATTCTGAAACTCAAGAAAGCGTGCGCTGATTTTTTTCTCCCCCATACGTCACATACAGTTTTCGACTGTTTTTGTGTAAATAAATAAATAAAAAATAAATACTAAAACGCACTTACGCAAACACGGCCAAATCATGGAGCGAACTCTCAGTGTTGGATAAACGTAGAAAACGTGAAATTTACAAGGATATACGAGAGCATCGCAGCACAATAACGAAGCAAATATTAGAAGAGACGAAGCCAACTAAGAAGGCGAAGAGCTGTCATAACAGAGGGAAACAATGGGTGCTAGGAGCAAAGAAACCTTCAGGCGTTTACACGACGACGAGGACAGACATTTTAGGAGATGCAACAAGATTTTATGAATCACTGTACACGAGTTCTCTTCAAACTGCACCAATTCGCTAGTTACTTTTGCTATTTGTGATAGGAGTAGAGCTGGGAGTATGGGCTTCAATTTTGTTAGCTTCAGCAAATACTTCTAGTTTTCAAATGCTGGTCAGGTCTTTTCTTCCCTATACCGCACAGTTTTGCTGCTCTTTGACGAAAATAAATCACGTAAGAAAGCAGTCTTACCTTCTCTGCTCATTGATAGAAAGTGTTGCTTTGCCGTGTGCATCCCGCCAACAAGTCATGGCTGCAGATATAGTTAGTTATTGACTAGGACTTAAAGTGAGTTTTTGCGAATGAAATGTGGACGGACGATGGGAGCCGAAATTGAGCGATCCGAACCGAGTTCAGAAGAGGGCGTAAAAGACCCTTTTGTGCGAGGTGCATACATTATTATTTTTGCATGAATTCATGCTAAGTTACAAGTACTGCACTCTTGGAATGATTCTCAGTATGGAAAGCACCGTGTTGATTCATGTCTCCCCAGTGTTTTATTCCCTTGGCAGCACTGAATTGTTTTATGCGACCATGACTTCTTTGCAATACGCGAACTCAAAGTCTAACTTACTAATCACTATTCACAGTGAAGGAAAGCACTAGTCTCCATGGATAAGGGCTGGAAACAATCGAGTAGCGAGAGGTATATCAAACATTGGACTGACTTAGAGCAACGAGTCTTCCGCCTCGGATATTCAGAATGACCCTCTTTTCTTGTCCTTTTTAATTTATTAGTATTTTATTTTATTAGTACATTATTTTATTAGTACATTGATTAGTTATTATATAACTTTACATATGTATTGATCGCTTATTAACTGACTTATAATTAACTTACATAATTAACTTAATTATCTCGGAGTATGATGTTGCGCTAAGGTCGTGAGTCCGATGTGCTCCGCAAATTATACTGTGTGTTTGTGAGTAGTGTTGTGCTCGACATGATTAAAGGGAATGAACTATTTCAGATGAGGACATCAGTTAGAATTAGCATTTGTACTATACGGAAAAGTGATTCTGAAGAAGTGAAAAGTGAAGTTTAATCTGTAACCTTTCCAGCAACGGAAGAAGGATTGTAGATTAAAGCAGTACCAACCTAACGGATCACATCAAGACCGCAAATTAAAAATGAGTGAATGTGTGAAATGCTAGAAATCCATTTCACGACAGGTCACTGCAAAACTACAAAGTGCATTATGTCACAATTTCTACCAAACTCAGTGTGTTGAAATAACCGAAGAAGGAATGAAACAATTAAAAGCAAACAGATACTAATGGCGTCATGAGAAATGTGAAGATGCAGAAAGCGTAAGTGGTCAAAGAAGTTAAAATGAGGCTCTGCTCCATCTCTTGCTGAACTGTATAAACTAATACACACTGTGGAACGTGAAATAGGGAAGTCGATAAATTTGTTACACGAAAAAGTAGATGATCACAAGGTGATCATGAAATAACAATCGGATCAAATAACTGCCTTAATGAAAATTGAAAGTTTGGAGAATGAAAATTCTTTCCTGTAAAAACAACTAAAAGACACGCAGATGCAGTTAGATGAACAAAACCAATAAACGAGGCGTAACACGGTTGAGACACCCAATGAGAATCCATACGATGTTGTCAAGGATATTGGCCGACTTCTTCATTTGGAAGTTAAACCGAAAATGATAAATAGCTGTCATCGATTAAAGAAACAGCCGCATTAAACCTCAGGTGGATTGATTGTGAAGTTCGTACGGAGAGCTGATACAGACAATTTTCTACAAATAAATAAATAAATACCTCAATACCAGTCACCTAAGGCATTCATTCATCTACATATACAAACTTCATAATATACAAACATACTTCATCTACACAACAAAGCCTTACACCATATCGCAAGAATGTATATGCGTAAGCAAGAAAACTTAAGCGAGAAAAGGGCTTTGAATTTTTGTGGGTTGACAACAATGGAACTATGAAATTAAGAAAGGGTCAAGGACAACCTATACAAAACTGATAATTCTGATTAAAAATTTAAATATAAAACCAATAACAAACGTTTCCTGGATGAAGTTAATAAATTGGATTGGAATCTGGTTTATCAAGAGATAGACGTTAATGAAGCGGTCACTGTTTACATACGGCTTTTACATGAGACTATTGATAAATCTAAACAAATCTATAAAAATAAAAACAAACTTAAAGGTAGAAAAGAGTGGATAACTCAAGATCTTATCAAATCGTGTAGAACCAAATTTAACTTAACTACTATTTAACTACGAGAAAATGAAAGAAAATCCTCAAAACAATCACTTGAGATTGAAATATTTGGTTATTAAAAATAAACTATAATTATTGTTAAAAAAGAAAAAGGAAAATTATAAGCACATTTTAACCCAATTTAATTCTAACCTTAATTTAATGTGGAATTTTATCAATTCCACTCTAGACAAAAACAAAAATACTAAGAAACCTATGAAAACTATGTTATTTGGGAATTTCGTTTTACAAGATGAATTATCTATTGCTAATCACCTGAACAACTTTTTTGTAGAAATCTGATCGATAATGGCGGGTAAATTTGACAGACATGTGGTTTATAAAAACTTTCTTGTAAATTATACCTCCTCTGACTCTATGTTTTTATAAAAGACAAATGAACACGGATATACTCAACATAATTGATAATATGAACTGTAAAAATTCGGCTGGAATAGACCAAATCTCAATTAGTATTATAAAATGTACAGCTAATTCTATTTCTAAACCTTTTGCTTACATTGTCAACAAATGTATAGATAATGAAATTGTCTGAATCCATTTCAAGAAAGTTGAAGTTATACCCTTATATAAAGTAGGTGACGTTAAAAACCCAACAAACTATAGACCTATAGGTCATCATTGATTTCTAATTTAGCGGAAATATTTGAAAAAGTCTTGAAAACAAGAATAAATAGCTTCATAAAAAACATAACGTCATACATTCGTTGGAATTTGGTTTCCAGAAAAGAGTATAGAAGATGTAATAGAATATTTAACAGATGAAATTAATAAGGCTATAGACAAAAACGATCCATGCTTGACAGTGGTTCTGGACTTGGCAAAAGCCTTTGATACAATCACGAGATATTGTTAAAAAAGCTGTACAAACTACGTTTTAGAGGGAAAATCTATAGTATATTAAAAAGTTATCTCTCTGGTAGAAAGCAAAAGGTTCGAATAAATGATGTAGCTAGTGATGAACCTTATGTAACTTGTGGTGTTCCACAAGAAACAATATTAGCACTATATTATTTTTATTGTATATTAATGATATTGTAACTCCGACGGTTGGTCGCACCTACCTCGGCTCGTGTTGCCGGCTAGCTCAGGAGGCGAGTAGAGCCTGAAATTTAGGTGGGGGACGGACGTGGCTACGTGAGAGAGGTTAATTGAAAGAAAATTTAAAGAAAAAATAAATTTAATGAGAAATTTAAAAAAATTAAAAAAATTAGTAGAAATAATTTGTTATAATTATCTGAGCTCAGTTTCAAACCCTGGCTTTTTATCATGCAGTCTTAAAACTAATACAATTAAGTCTTATGATTATTGCTTGGAACAAATAAAGGAAAATTTAAACAGAGATGCACTTACAAAATTACAAGAAAAGGGCCAATGCGCGGCCAGCATCTTCTGAATATTGAATATAGTCCAGGTAAGCCTGAAGAGCGTGATAAATGTTCGTTTTGTTTGCCGGAGCTCGACAAATAACTAAAATCACCATGTGCGGCAGAGGAACTCGCTGGTGTGAACGGCCTCCAAACAAGCAAAACAGCTGGGCTCCTTTTCTTCTGGGCAGCACGTCCCTTGGGTGACGGAGAAGGGTTTCTTCGCGTAGCCAGCTCCCTTTCAGGAGAGCAAAACCACGTCTGCGGCAGCGGTGACGACGCTATCGGTGACGACAGTTTATAAGTCCGAGCGTCAGAATAAAACACGATACTCGTCGGGAGAATTATCACCGACCCCACTAATTATCGTAGTCGCGTAACTTGCGACAATTGGCGCGGGCGTAAACGAAAAGAGTAACAAAATTGAATAGAGTTCCTTTTCATCTACCTAACACTCGGTGTGTTAATAACACCTCTGCGCTTTTATCGCGCTACCCTAGCGCCCACACACTTCTGCCTCACACGGCTCTCTGCGCCCCTTCCGTCCGGCGACCTGAATACTTCTCCCTACACGACTCTAGCGCCCCCACGCTTCTGACCTGCACAACTCTCGCGCTTCCGCACTTCTGATCTTCCTTCGCACTTCACGGCGCCCACACACTTCTTCCCCCCCAATTTCTACGAATGTTCTAGAACTTTCTGCTGAATTTTTAGAAGGCGTGACGTTACTGGGCGAAAGTTACTACGCCGTACATAATTTTACACTAATCAGATTACGCGTTTCTCAAGTAATTTTTATGGAATTTTCCAGAGACAGCCGAAAGCGCTCTTTCTGCACACTTCCTATAAACAAACTTGGGCGGTCGTCTGAAATTCCTCCGAGCAGCGCGGTCCATGGTTCCCCGGGGAGATCCCAAGGCGCGTGTGTCAAACATTGCCCCTCGCTCGTCCGAGGCGACGCCATTGCAGCTGCGCGGAACTAATTGACCCTTTCGCTGCCTACGGAAGGCGCACCCGGTTGCTATACACACACTGCGGTGAAGTTATTACAAAATAAATATGTTTATTTCGAATCTGATATTTTGTTACGTCACAATATATTTAATATTTTGTTCTCTGACACGCTGATACCATTTGCGGATGACAGATCATTAATAGTAAAAGGCAAAATGTGCTGTGACGTTTTGAAATGCTCAGAACAGAAAATGAAATTGATAGCTCAATTGTTTAGTGAAAATTGTCTAACTTTAAACATAATGAAGACTGTTTTTGTTATCTATGATAGCTATGAAAACAGCGTACCTAGAAGTTATATTATACAACACCACATGTAATAAGGACAATTGCCCGAGTATCACTAGAGTTCCGGTTGCTAGGTACCTTGGAATATATATAGAGAGCAATCTGAAATGAAAATTCCAAGTTGAGCATGTGGTTAAGAAAGTGAGATACTTAATTTTTATTTTCTATAAATTAAGACAAATGTTAAGTGCTGAGCAACTGATTATAGTATACTATGCGTTATTCTGATCTATAGTGACCTATGGCATAATTGCGTCGGGTGGTGCCTATGATAATACTATGAGATCACTCATTGATATTCAGAAAAAATGTTACTAAAATTATTTATAATAGAAGCTTGTTTGACTCATCAGACATATTTCAGGAAAAAATATAATTAATGTTACAAACTTTTATTTAGAAAAAGCTTTACTCCACAACTTTAAGTACTTACATACTGAGTACACCAAGCTAGACTCAACAAAGAGGAACACAAACCTCATTCCAGATATAATTTGTTTTTTTATCTAGGGCTTTTATCCAGCCGACAGCCGGTTACCCTTTACGCCCCGATGAGACGCATATTCGACCATACACTAGACACCAACACACTTGCAGGCTCCTCTGAGCTGGGATCAGCAGAACGCGAGGCCCTCCGCGACAACACATACATACAAAGTCAAGGGACAAATAGCCCAAGGCGGGACTCAAACCCGCGACCCTTCGGACCGAAGCGCTGAGTCGGTACTCGCTCTTAGGCACCTCGGCCATCCAGGTCGGCCTACGTACAATTAATAAGCAAATTAGAAGAAGAAATAGAAGAAGAAGAAGAAGAAGAAGAAGTCATTACTACATAAGCCATAAAGTATTCAATTCATTGAATACTGAACTGAAGAGTTGTGATATGACCAAACCAAAGTATAGAAAGCAACTCAGAAGTTGGAATATCCAACTAGATGAAGAAATTTTAAGGTCATATTATCAAACTATACAGTGACCAAGCATGGCGTAGGTTAGTTTAATTTAATAAACATGAAATCATTATTCATAAAATTAAAAATATAATCATACTTTTTTCTTTTCCTAATATTGAGCAATAATTTTTAGATCACCAATATGTTTAGTCACAGCAGGTTCGCGTACTGGACTTTGCCCTCGGCGAAATAATGGTATTGTACATTATTTGTATTTTTTCAACCTGTCATAAATAAATAAATAAATCTTCAAATCTTACAACTATACAATGGTAGAGGATTCACATAGGAGTCCTCTAATCAAGTTTCAATTCGGCGAATTTGATTTGTTGTGGTTATTCCCTTTTGGATAGATTGGGGTAATTTACTGCATGTGTTTTTGTTAGAGTTGGGTAATACAGTGTATTAAGATTTTTAATAATGAAGATAATTAGTTCCGGTGGCGTGCATTCTATGGAATGAAGGGAATGAGTCATTCCCCTAAGCAAAGCAGAGAAAAAATCCTTTCGATATTTGAAATATTCGTTGCTTATGGCCAGAACAAAAAGTTTACTCAATCTATGATTCTGAGCTAAGTATCAGTGATTGAACCGTAACAATCGATGTTTTCAAAACGGTGTGTAGTTTCATCTCGTGACGTCAGCGAAGCATCGTTCTTGGAGGGGGACAGGCGTTCGACTTCATGTGTCGGGGCAAGTCGGCTTCGGTTAGTGAGTGGGCGAGAATGAATTTTCTATACGTTCCGTTGTGATCGGCTGGTAGCTATTTCAAGTTCGAAAGAATTTTGGCTTTTTGAGAGTGTTTGATATACGCGCGAACTTATATCATAATACAATGTACCTATAAAGTACATAATAATATCGAGAACCTTTATCTTAAGGTAAAGAAAGTGTTCTAAAAAACTAATTCTTTGTGTTCCGTTCTGCAGTTCTCCCTTGCGGGAAGGGAATTGGCAAACTCATTCCGCGCAGTAGTCGTGGCATCTAGCGAGGAAAGTGGAAAATAGGCAGGGAACCAGAGGGGATGCACGATGACAGATTTAGGGGGCCCTTCCGGTCCCTCTCCTGTCAACTTTTGTACGCTTCGCAACTTCTAGTTACTGGTCAGTGACGAGAAGCGACACTGAAGGAAAAATTCTCTTGTGTTTTCGGCCTTTTTGTTATTGTTTTGAGCAGTGGTATCGTGAGTAGTGCTGTCACTTTAATGTCATTGAGAAAATTTGGACGCAAATAAAAGGTTACGTGGCAGGGAAGAAGGAAAAATGTACGTTATCTGAAGTGGAAAAGCTCATGAATGAGGCTATGGAGAGGACAACAGAACAATGAGGTATGTCATATAAAAAAGGTAATTCCGAAGGCATGGGAAGACGAAGAAATTGTAGAACAAAATTTTGAAGAAATTATTTCTCTTCAATATTAGAGTTCCATCCGTTCCAAACAATCATCAGAGGGAAGTGACTCTGAAATAATTGGAGTATTTCCTTTATAACAGAAATTGTTTTGACAATTAAAACTGTGTAAATAGTGTAAATCTAGTAGAAATTCTTGTGTTTGTAATGTTAGAGAACATCTCGAGGTACAGTAATGTGCGTCGCGAAGTGGAGAGCAGCATTTGACACAGGACGAAAAGTGCAGTTGTGACGACACATGCAGTCATCCACTCACTGTACCGCTTGACTTTCTGACACCGCGCTCCCAGCCGCTCTAGCACGTGCTCAGCCTCCCGGCGTGTAACGCCGCTCCCCACCACAGCCCGCCCTCAAGTCGGTTCTTATTTTAATCGGACCACACGCACGATCAACTGTCAGGAGGATAAAACATTACTGATATTTCGAGGAATCACCGTACACAAGAATTGCAAACGTAAGTTTGGATCGTATTCGCTCTTGGTCTATTATGGGATAAATTCTACCAGAATTGCCGCGAGAGTTGATACCTAAAATAGTACAATAACTGCATTCAGAGCAAAAACAAGAAATACAAGTTGCAGGAAAGGGAGCTAACAAAACATGAAATTTGTCGGAGGAATTTAAACAGCAAAGAATGCAGAGAATGTGAAAAGTGCAAGAAATCAGTAGAATGCACATTACATCCATTGTTTGTAAAGATAGCGAAAAACATTATTACTGAACCGTATACATACATTCTCAAATCAACATTCACCGTATATGGAAGTGTATGCTCTTATTTTCCATTTTATGAAAGAAAAACATATTCTTTAATGCACTGATGGATTTTGTAAATTTATATTAATAATTTTATATAACAAAGTACTCGATAAAATAGAAGAATGTAAGTCACATAAATACCGAATTATATTTGCTTATGATGTTAGAAAGCATTTACGCAACGAAATTTTCCCTGGGATCCGTTTTTTCCCAGGCGACCAGTAACGTTCGTTTGCAAGACGGAATCTCTCCCGGGTTAATATTCACGTTTTGTGAACATTCATATCATTAACTGTTTAAGGTTTTTTACAATTTTGGACTTCAAAAGTACTTCTACAACTAAAATTGTCACCGGACGCCACTGATTAGTTCGTACAAATAGTTGAATGATTGATCCAATGGAGTTTTCAGTATTTTTATTGTTTGCTATATTCTCCAGTTTTATTTCAGTGGAAGGGGCGTATTGAGGGGTTAATTGCTGGCTACTCAGTGAGACCGGAATGTGATCCAAGTTGAGTTAAAAAATTGTTGATATGTGAAAATTTATTTGTGTGTTGGTTATGGTTAAATCAAGGATATAAGGTTTGCGCAGTTGGTCGCATAAGTTCGGGTGGGGATAAGAAGTTTAAATTAGGTATGGTTTGGTGGGGGTAAAAAGGTTAAATTGGTTTTTAAGTTGGTTAATATTGTGCCACCGTGATCACTGGTTTGGCAAGCTCCAGCTTCTATGTTTGGCGTTTAGGTTATCTAGTGGTAAGACATTTTCCGTTCCGGGTTGAAAAAAACTTTTTAAATTCACGTATTACATTTTGGCACTTGGTGGCTTATATGCTGATACTATTTTCCATACATAATCGTTTATATTGATACTTTTTGCGATGGCTTGCATTCCTGAGAAGTCGGGGAGATTTGTGTAGTAGTGATTGTAGCATTATTTTACCGTATTTATTACGGCTCGACCTTTCGTTTGAAATTTATCAGATCTGTAAACAGTTTTATGCGTGAATAATTTGATTCTTTGATTTTGGTGCGTTTCAACTGTGCAAGCCATGTCTACATATTGTAGTGGTAGAGAAAGTGAAGGAATTCTACCTTTTTATTGTTGATGCGATTGGAGTTCCTATTTAAACAGGTTAAATTATTGTTGGGTTTATCTGTCATTGTTATTGGTTAAGTACTCGACTACGGAGTTTTGAATGGTTCTGGTTACACTGCTCAACAATGACAATGTTTCGGGCTAAAAATGCCTTATTATTATGTATTTCTAATTGCAGAACTAAAAATCACCATAGAATAACCAATTAGCACTACCTTTGGAGATAGTGACATCTCAGTTTTTAGAGTCTACATTTTCTGTTTGGAGAAAATTTTCTTTTTGAGAGTTGTTATCCCTACACTAACTCATACACTATTTGAATTTTGAATTTATTAAAAAAACTCCCGTGTAATAAAATCTATTTTCAAGGATAAATAGGCAATAAATTTTGGTGTATTATCCATGATGTCCTTCGTCAAGGAATAATACTTCCTACCGCGACAACATGGAAACGATAATTTGAATAACTATATTTCCCACTGAATTCTAGATGTGCACAGATAATGAAGTTACATTTATGTTCAGAAGCAAAACAAGGGGCCATCTCAGCATTTGCTCAATGGATCAGCGAAACTGGACGAAAAACCTGATCGAGATGGAGGTCATTGACCCAGAAGCTGCCCAGATACAATACTTGTTACATATTGTTTAGAATCATAGAGTCCAAATGGAAAATAGTACATTAAATATCACTGTCAAAATTAATGTTACTTTCCTTACGATGCTCAGTATAGTCTCTAATTGTATAGAAACAGTTATGCAGCAGAAACGATTTCACTTTGGATTTAAACTTTTCTATCAAATTTAATCGTGTAATGTCATCTGGCAAAGTGTTGTAAAATAATGTACATATATGAGAATTTTTGTAATGAGCTGTTGATACTGTCACCTGATGAATATGATTTCTACGTCGAGTGTTATAGTAATAGACATCGGCATTTTCTGAAAATATATTCCCGCCCTTAAGCAAATCATTTTTGACAAAAACCACTGATTCGTAAATCAACAGACAACGTAATGGTAAAATTCCTAGATTAATGACGAGAGGCTTACAAGAACCACGTGGGTGGGATTTGGTTATTATTCGTACAATTCGTTTTTGTAATCTAAAAGTCTGGGAGCTATAAAATGTATTTCCCCAGAATATTATGCCATATCTCAGGCGGGAATGTACTTTCGCGAAAAATACACAAAGAGCAGAATGAAGGCTAACTGAATTTGTAAGAATTCTGAACGCGTAGCATAATGAACTTAATTTTGTGTTCAATTCATTTAAATGGGCGTTCCTTGTAAGGTTTGACTGAATTGAGAGTCCTAAAAATTTTGTTGCTTTAACATCAGTCAATGGTACATATATATGTATATTTATGCCATATATATATATATATATATATATATATATATATATATATATATATATATACAAATGTGTATGTGTGTGTGTGTGTAGTTATATTATTATAGTATTTTTGGGAAATTCAATCCAATTTTCAAAAAAATATGTCGAATGTACGGGATCTGACATTCAAACATTTACAACTGTGACATTAAATTGGCAATCAACATCCTCAAAAACGGTATAAAACGTATTTTTGGTAAAACTGAATGGAATTTATATAATTTTGTTCACCACATTGGATCCACAATTTTCAATTTTACAATTTTGTTATCAAATTCGCAGTCAATTATTCCCAAATCTTCATAGTATACATATTTCCCCCCAACTGTATGACATTTTCAAAAATATTTTCACCGTTTTAAATTAGCAATTTTGAATTTTATATTGATAGCAAATTCGAAATTAACAACCTCGACAACCCAATGATATACATCCCTTTATAATCCTTTCTAAATCTTCCTATTTTCGCCAGGCTTGTGTGCCTTTCTAATCTCCGCCAAAACCACGTGAAAATAATTATTCAAAATAAGTGACGCCATCTGCAATTTCCAATTTGTGACAAATTTTAGTTATTTTAGATCTTATATTAAAGATCTGTAGCTCGCAATTGCGTTTTGAACGTATTATTTTAACAGAATTACTCATAAAACCCAATGCGCTCGTTTCAGTCCAATTCAGCCCACTGTGTGGCGTAGCGTCTTCCTGCTGTAAAACCAATAAGAATCTTCCATCATGGCTGTGTCCCATTTTCCTTCGTAGCGTTCATCCATAACTCTATCTTGGTGAAATCTCTCACCTTGTTCCTCGCCATTTCAGGCCCAACAAAAATTCCCTTTTAATTTTGCATCACTAAGTTTGGGGAAAATTTCGCTTAAATACGTGAACCTATGTCCTTCTTGGTTCATCGTTTTAACAAAAATTTTCATTAGTCTAGGTTAGATGTGAAGTGGGGCAAGAGAATACTTTCTGAATCCACCAAAGGCTTGCACTTTCGATTTGCTTTGCCCGGCATGAAACCATTTCTTTGTGGGACTCTTTTTTGTTTCATAGCGCTTCTCTGTTGCTCTGCTGTTCCACATGCAAAGAAAACAGCAGTATGTAGTAAATTTCCTTTGAAGACCAAGTACAAGTGATATGAAGATCTCGAACAAAAGCCGAGAATTCATTTTTCTCATTATGATGCATAATGTGGGTTCTTGGATCATATGCTGTACCACTTAAAACAGGCTCTGAATTTTCACTGTCGGAATTTTCATCGCCGGTTAAAATGTCTTCCCATTCACATGGTGACTTAGGAATTGGTTAATTTTCGCCATGCTAAACCAACCGACGAGCTGATGGCACATTTGGATATTCTATCTTATCTTTCTCCTTTTTCGAAAAGCCTTCAATTTTTAAGAGACAAATAATAATAATAATAATAATAATAATAATAATAATAATAATAATAATAATAATAATAGTAATAATAGTAATAATACGCACTTTTGAATGACTTTGTAATTGAAGGGCTCTGTGTCTTCACAATAAACTGTCCACACTCATAACTTATTGTGAGAATGGACACACGCACGACGACCTAATTTCTCCATTTTCAACTTGAAATCAACATCGTACAAAGAACAAATAACGAACAGCGTAAGAAATACCAACAGCTTAACTGCTTAACCAAAACTGACGGTTACAACATGTTTAGAGGTTACAACATGTTTTTGTTTCCAACTTACAAATAAAAAACTCCCTATAAAAAATTATAGTTACTCCTTTCATACCACTTAGATCCAATAACACCAATTTTTCGTCTTTCTACATTCACCCGATGGTTACATATTTGATCTATGATAGCATGCCTTCAATTGTAACGGTTGCATTAAATTCGGTGGACACCACAGGAATGGGGTTGCCGTCATTTTGGAATCTAGTCACTTTCAGAATTAAAGGATGCCCCTGTTTTAAATCTAGTGCTATTTCAGATTCTGTTATTGATTGATGAAGGTTCTTAAAAACTACTGAGAATCTCTTGTTAGATGGGTCTTTGGATGAATGAAAGCTCCTTTTAGTTTGTATTAGATATTTAACAATATTACGGAAGTCATGTTTAACATCCGATATGAAATTACTTCAAACTTTGTGCTTAAATTCCTTAGTAAAATTACTAATGTTTGTTATGTTAGCCACTTACATTGGAGGAATTTTACCTATTTGAGACGGATTTTCACTTGGAAGATTCTTTAGTTATGCAACCTCGTATCCTCGGTTTCGATATTAAGTTTTCCAAATTCACTAAATCGGTTTTGGGTGCACACATTATATTCAAATTTATTGACGATTTAGATGGGCCCCCAATGTTGTTAAAATCTACTCTTAAGGTTTAGTTTTCGTGAGAGTTTGAGAGTTTACCGACAGACCTTTTTCTTCTGAGAGAGGTTGCCGTTAAAGGGTACGTTTGAGGGCCGGTCGTATTTATTGTTCAGTCGCCAGCCTCGAGAGTCCCTTCAGGGTTGTGTTGGATTCGGGCTGCGTCCTTAATGTAATCCATATGTTCCCAGGATGGTAACATTTGCAGGTTTTGTTGCACGTCGCCTGTGTAGAGGATGTCGAATCCAACGTTTTTTAAGGTTA
Organism: Teleogryllus occipitalis; assembly: GCA_011170035.1. Classification (NCBI taxonomy): domain Eukaryota; kingdom Metazoa; phylum Arthropoda; class Insecta; order Orthoptera; family Gryllidae; genus Teleogryllus; species Teleogryllus occipitalis. Next base: position 19,029 of record BLKR01002573.1, read on the forward strand.
AGGGGCTCCGGAAGGGGAAAAAATCATGAGATTTTCGATATTCAGTTTTTGGTTGCATATTAATACTTAAAATCTCCTCTTTAATTTGATATATAATTTATGCACATTTGCGGCTTCTAAAGTGTTCAAACTTACATCTGAGATTAGGGGGCGTGGCCTCTTCGGTGAGTTCCGGCATCTGTCAGCTGTGACGTCCGTATCAATGCGAATTTTTAATTTTTTTTAATTACGCGGTAGAATTCAGTGTCGAATTCCAAAAATGGCGACACTTGTACGAATTTTATGAAGAAATTTATGAAGAGGACCCTGATGATCCACGTTATGGTGCTGGAATGCACTAGAAACTTTGATTGCTGTTTTCCTAAGTTTACATTTTCAATTATACTTGTTTCTTTTTCTCCAAAACTACTTGACAGAATTCAAGTGTACTATTATCCACATATTAACACGGATATTTTGCAATAACTTGCCTAGGTAAAGATTTATAAATAGAAAAGTGCAAAAAATGTGCAAAAAAACAATTATTAAATTTTTTTCTAAAACGGTTAAAAAATTGAGAGCCATTTTTTGTTGAGAATTTAGTTTAACCGATTTTGCAAAATTGTCATTAACCCTCATGGTTTATCAAATTATTCCGATTTTCTTAAACCATTCATGCAACTCTATCAATTACTTAATTTGTCGCAATTGTTAGTCAGACAGGAGGGTCTATGGTTCGTGCGAGAAATTTGACACAGCTAGCGTACCTGTGCGAGTACTCTCGCAGATTAAAACCGACCCTCTTCCCTATTTTCTGATTTCCATATTAAGCCTGTAATATATATTTTTCTTCAAGACCTTATCCTCCGTCACTTGTTCTGTTTCCTTGTAATTGACAATAAAATACAACCTTATCAATGCAAACTAATCTTATTTAACGTTATTACCGAGCAGAGCGGTACACCGGTGTTATTCAATTGCGTAGAATATAAAGTAATGTCACAAACAGTAGCAGATTGTACAGGCTCTGAACAGGTGGGGTCTAATCAAGAACGTTGAACCAGTAAAAATATAATAGAAGGTTCAAGATTGCATCCTGTAAATTCATCGTGTGATGAACGTTTCTTTGAGGCCTTTGGCCTTAAAATTTTAGTTTTCAGTCCCCAAAACGCTTCGTTTAGGAGTTATTTAAACAATATAGAGTCAGAAATACTGAAAGTGTTGCGGGTTGCATTTGACATGAATATTTAGATGCATTTTTTAAGCAAACCCTTCATAGTTTAAAGTCAAAGTGCGATTTGTCACGTCTACGTGAACTTCTCTTGCTTTAGAGTCCTCATTTATAAAGATTAGTAGTGAGAGACACCCGCAAAAGGTGTAATGTTGAAAAATTCTAACTTTGCAATGGAAATGAAACTTTCGGTGGTGGCATTGAACCGGTCATGGCATTGAACTGGTGTTTTCCTTTTATATGGTGCTTAAAATTTAATGATTGCATTCAAAATTTGTCAATTTTGTAAATTTGTTTGTTTTCATTTGGTTCTAAATCTATAATGTACAAATGAACACAGACAGACAGAGAGGGAGATAGAGAGAGAGAGAAAGAGAGAGAGGGAGAGGCAGAGGGAGAGAGACAGAGAGAGAGAGCGCGTTCTTTGTTACCCGATGTCGCACATAATGTATGTTAGGAGAGTTAAGTTAATCTTTGATTTCTTCTTCGCCCACTGATGGGTGAATGTAACGAAGTACTACAAGGAATGCTCTGTTTTGTTTTGGTTGAAATGTATGGTATTCCGCTTCTTCTTCCTCCAGTACTTTGTTTTTGTATGCCTTAATACTATGTACGGCAGCATTTTTACTTCGCCACTATACATTTTTATGTGAATTCCTTTACATGTACGTGTTAGTTCAGAATTTCGAATAATATCCATTAATTCTTAATAGTTGGCTCGAATATTGGTGGTATACTGATAATTGTCTAATTTTTCGTTTCCTTTTCATAGCGTAAAATTCAGGTAGCTGGATTATGTTCGTTAAAACCCCCAAAATATCGAAGCAGTCTTTTGAATTTCAATAACTCCGTTGCCACTAATACTAACCTGACATGATTTTGTACAAAGCATTAATAGGAGGTGTGAACTTGCCCCTGGCCGAAGGGGAAAAAATAAGTGACTGACGATGACTGGCTTCATTAAAAAAAGAATTTCAAGAAGGATTAAACCAAGCGCCCAATGCCTCCAGAAGGGCTTATACAGGGTAACGGGAAGGCGTAATAAATTTTTAACAAACTTATTCATCCTAACAATGGTTATTATTAGTTTAAATGATAGGTTTCATATTTGCTTTCCAAAGACACGGGGTGCATTTAAGGAACACAATAAATTAAAGAAATTGTGGATATTATGACTATTATAAGGTAGTGACTTCGTCGTTGAAATGACTGATTCATTCATCTGCTCGGAGATTTTGTACTTTCAAATGAGATGACCTTCCTGGCATTTACGGAATTTTAGGGAATTTTCAAAGTTTCTATAATTTTGGTTCGATAAGCAATGGCCTGAAACAACCGACCTGTATATTGAAGGTAGTTTCAAATAGCATTGTAGTGTCAGGGTCGAATGGAAAAAGAGTGCACTACTCATTAGCACTAGTTTTAGAGAAGACAATAAAAATTATACAAAATATCCAGTTTGCAATTCTGAAGTAGGTAACGTTTTCTGATGTCCCAGAACCAAAAATTGCGAATTTATAATGTTGCAACAATTTACAATTTTATAAAAAAATTCGAAATATGCGCTAGAACGGCCGGGAAGGCCCCGCAAATTGTGTCTAAGATGAACAATTTAAAATATCAATTTGACAGGAGTTACAAATTTGCTATTGTTACAGGAGTTACAAATTGATTGCTAAAATTTAGTATAATTCTTGCTAAAATCCTAAATATTTACTGATCTATTGACAGTAATTCTGGACGGAAAACTTCTGCTCAGCAATATTTTTTCGTCATGGCGTACTCGTAGGCAAAATCTGTCCTTTGGCAGGAAAATATGACGATATTTTCGCCTTATACGTGAACACACCAGGCTCCACCCTTGAGACAGCGAGTTTTCTATCCCCGGAATTTTGCACCAATCACAGACAACAGCGGTTCTGTCTGCTAGCGATTGGGCAACGCGCCCCCCCCCCCAGGACACGGGGTGTCGTTTGTTGGAGCGATTGCAAAGATTCGCCGGTAATTTTTCGCGAGGGGTGCTGTACATATAAATATTTCGAAAAAAATTAAAACAGATAGTAGCCTCTAGCTCATTTGTTCAATTGGAAACGAGAGTATTACTACTTCGTCAAGGACACATTTTTTATAATTTGTATAATGGAATCAATATCTATAAAAGTGTCTGCGTTCTCACGAGCTGCGTTTCCCGCGCCTCGTCCTCGGGAATGCAAAGGTCAGTGGCTGACGGGTTGCGTCACTTCAACCCTGTTGCAGTCTCTTGTTTTATGCTTAAAAGTAGTGTTCGCAATGTCGAAACGAATATCTTATGTAAAGACAAAGTCAAATGAACAAAGATGTTTTTCTGTCTCTCTTGTCTTGTCTCATTTCTTTTGCCTCACAACTTGGAAACGTTCGACATAATTAACAACAATTAAAATGTCTTTAAAAAATCAGGGTTTTCTGAGTCAACTATAGTGGCAGAAATTGTAGGTGTGTTGTCATGTGTTAATACATGTTTATCGAATGGATTGATTTTCGTCAAAGAACAGTATGGGGAGAGGAAAATGGTCACGTTTTCTTAACCTTCAGAATATCTTCCTACTCTTGGACTATACGTGGTTGAATGATGAACAAAAAGTACCAACATTTTTTGCACCCGAGGAAAAACGTATGTTTACTTACGTAAACGTAGAGTTGTGTTTTTTCTATGGCTAACAAAATAGCAACCACATATAAATGTAGCTTCACTATGCGCACGTTTTGCTGGGCTTTCCTTTTCCTAGTTGTGGTATAAGTAGTTCTAGCAATAGGAAAGCGCAGCAAAACTTTTTCCTGGGCTTTCCTTTTTCTAGTTGTGATATAAATAGTTCTGGCAATAGGAAAGCGCAGCAAAACTTTTTGCTGGGCTCTCCTTTTGCTAGTTGTGTTATAAGTAGTTCTAGCAATAGGAAAGCGCAGCAAAACGTGCGCATGGTGAAGCTACATTTACGTCCAGAAGCAAATCAAGGAGCCATCTCAGCATTTGCTCAATGCATCAGGGAAACTGGATGAATCGCCTGTAACAACTGACCCCTACCAGGGAGGTCAGTGTAGTTGACGCACATCACTTGTTACTGGTACAGTGATGATACATTGATGTCCAAAACCCAAAAAGCGATCCATCAAAGCATTTGCTCAAAAGATCTGGGAAACGACGAAAACTTGATTCATTTTAACCAAGAAGTTGGAGTACGTTACTTGTTTATTATGTATTATTAAAATTATAGATTGCAAATGTAAACATCAATTAACAATTGTAAACATCAAGTAAGACACTGCAGTTCTACCAACCTTAAGGGAATTAAATATTACTTAATGTTGTTAATACTATAAAATACAATTACACTCTTTCTAAACAAACATTATACTTTTATAATGATAATATTATTAGCCAAACTTTTCACTCCCCGATTACCCAATTGGTGCTTTCTGAATTAGTTTCTGACCACTCACCAGTCCTGATAATTATATATTTTTCTTTCAATATTTCTCCATCCACTTTTAATCCTCTTTTTCAAAAGATTGACTGACATAAATTTAAAAGTGATATTGAAAACTATATTAAGTGTCCTCATAATATAACATAACAGGCGATATCGACAAATACTTAACACACTTCACTACTACGATACATAATGCACTTCATTTCAGTTCGCTATATATTCCATTAATTCCAATTTATAGATAAAAACCATTACCTTTTAATTTTGTAAATACAGTTGAAACTAGTTACATTTTTACATATGAAATTTTGTTTTCGGCAGTTCACTCATCGTTCTGATATTTAAAAAATACTTCAAATATGAGAGCGACTTTCGTATTATTCGGTTTAAAATACATCTTTTCGAATTCTTCGCAGGAAGAGAAAATCATATAATCTTGGTTCGGAAAACGGCGAATTTTCGCCAGAAAAACTCTCTGGCTGAGGTAGCGAAAACGTGGATAAAACAAGTTACTAAATTTAGAAAAAGAAATTGGTCACCGCTAGCGTCTAAACAGTTCAGCCTATTGTCTTCAAAATTAATATACCCTAATCGGTTTCGCTGAAGACGCTGCTCCTGGAATTTGAAATCGATATTTTAATTTACGGGGGTACTTTACATGAAACCCCTCGGACATTTCCAAATTTTCAAAAAAAGTCTCCACATGTTTCATTATATTTTCTGTTGAATAATACCAATGACGTGTAAGATAATGATGAGGTATCATTTTTGGTGATATCACGATTTTTCGAAAATAGCAAAAATAATTTCAAAGTACAAAGTTGAAGATAGAAATTTTTGCATCAAACAAAGGCGGTTGGACAAAATCAGCACTTTAAATAAGGTCACGTACATTTTTTTTTAAACACCAGTGGATTTTGCGTAATTTGGGCTTGAAATTTACGAAAATTTTGTTTCCCAAACCCCGCTTCAATTTTTTTTCAAAAAGGGCAGTAAAAAAAATAAATCTAGTCCTATTTTCGGGTATAGCTCTTTTTTTTCTAAAACTGAAAAAAAATTCAAAACTACGAAATTGAAGACGGATTTTTGCCTCAGACAAAGTCTATTCTACGAAATTAGTTCTTTCAAGAAAGGTCATGTACAACGTTTTTTAAAAAACGAGTAATTTTGGCGTAATTTGCGCTTGAATTTTGCAAATTTTTTCTCAGAAAATGCTCCAAATTTTTTCTTTAATTTTTTTACAAATATGTAATAACAGATGGTAAAAAGTATGGTAGGTAATACGGATGGTACGGATGTAAAAAGTATAAATAAACTAGGGGTGCTGTAGAATGGCAAAGTAGAATGGCAAACCCACCAGTTTTCGAATCTCTTTAGTCTCGAGGAGCTTCTGGATGGTTTTGATCTCTTCCCAGTTGATATCTTCGCCGCCGAAAGGACATTGTTTCTCATTTTTTTCGGGTGCTATATGCTAGAACTCAAACAACTATGCCATTATTACAGAAATGTCAATTCTCTGTATGTCCTTGACGCCAAAGTGGCTAAAAAACGGGTACGTATTCACATTTTTGGAGCGAATAGTCGCTGGTTGGAGTCTCTCTCAGGTATGAAGGAAACAATTCTCTGTTTCCACAGAAAGTGATTGAGAATTCCAGAAACTTTATTGAAAACCATTTGAAGGAATTCAACTCAAAAATACCATTAATTAAGGAAATAAATTGAAAGTGTACTTGATTTTCGTATTTTGAACTTTTAACCACGTTCTTAACTCTCTTTTTCGATTGGTAAACGGTATGTCACATCAAAACAATTCCTGTGTTTGTGTGGGCCTGTATGAACTGATTTAAATAAACTAATGGTTATATCAACATGCTACTTAAAATTAAATTTAACCACTACCCATGAGACCAATTTACGACATCTCTAACAGTTTCAAAATTATTATTCTTATTCTTATTACTTTTTACTTTCTTGCCTTGCAAATTCGTCGTAAGTATCGCTAATCTTTGAAACCCTCTTACAACATAGACTACTAAATTTATTTCCATATCAATGAATAATAATTCAGCCTGAGCGGTTTCGATTCACTGATCTACACTCTACTCTTTAACAGCTCTTACGCATCACTGAAAATAGAACATTCTTTTCATTGTAAGCATCAGTCTAGCTATATATTTTGGATCGTGAAAAACATTTTGACAAAATTTTTCATGATGAAATCATATATAAAACTACATATTCTCGGTACTCCTATTTATCTTGTGAATCTTGTACACAATTTCTTAACTAATTTTTTCACATTTCAATCATCTCACATTTCTCCCAGGGTCCCTCAAGATTTGTGTCTCGCTACTCTCTTATTTAATATCTATTTTTCTGATATACAACAACTCATTCACTCAAATTTAGCCCTTTTTGCAGATGATACTGCCCTTATTACTTCAAATTCTAAAATAACTTCTGTAAATATAAATATAAATTACAAACATTGTAATTGCTATTTTGTTTGGACAAATCAGTGAAGAATTAAAATTAATGTCTAATTGTGAAGATAAAATATTCTCTTTATGTAAACCTATTATTCCTCCTTTTACGATTAACAATACTCATATTCCTTATCTTCCTTCCCCTCCTTCTCTAAAAAAAACTTACGTCTACATTTAGATACAAACTTAGTAGAAAAATACATATGAAAAATATTATACCTGAACTATCCAAATTCAAAACACCAGGGTTCAATAAACAATTTATTGACAGAAACAGGTACAGTGCTATAGTGCCGGATATCCAGGAGAATTGGTAGAGAGACGAAGCCGTGTTGCCGTAAAACCAGGAGATGTACCACTATACGCCGAGTCACCAAGTAGCCGGAAAAGGAAGTCCGTAGTCGTTGCGCAGTTGTCGTAGTCTCTCACTCTTCACACCGTAACCACCACTTAACCACCGGATCGTCGCTCTATCACCGCCGCTCACTCGCTCACTTTCTGCCTGCCTCAGCTCCGCGCCGAGGCTTTATAGCTGCCCCGGGCCGTAGGCCCGTCGACTGGCTGTGTAGTAGGGGCGGAGTCGAGTCTCGCCCCGCTCGCTCAGGCGTGGCGGCCGCACTCAGCCGAGCACCGCTGGCCCGCGCTTGTTGTTGACCGCTGCCGCCAGGGACGGTAACGCCCCACTGACGTGCTCCTGTGGCGGCACATTTAATTATGTGCGGCCGGTCACGACAATACCTAAAACGAATATCAAAATACATACTAATAGAGGTCATTCGTGTCTCCGAGCGAAGACGCGTGCCTTGCAGCAAAGAGCTCCGCGTTCGATTCCCGAACAATCTGACGTGAAATTGTGCCCCCTGCCCTCGGCCCTTCCCAGTCGTGGGGCTGGGAGGGCCGCGGGGCGCGTGCTCGGAGAGGCGGTCGGCCGGCCGGCCGGTCTCACGGCCTCCAGGGTCAACGGAAGATCCCTCCGCAACGCCACATACGCTAAAAGTAGGCTTAAGAGCGGTACGTTGTCACAGGCAAGTAGAATAAAAAACCCTCTGGTTAATATTAATTACCGTCTTCGAATTAAAACAGATAAATTGTTTTTTATTTATACATAACATGGTCACGAGCGACTGACAATATTGTTACGTTTCTAGGTGGTGAATTAAAAGTTCGGTATTATTTTAACAAACACGTTTATTTTGTTTCTTAAAACAATCACTGAAAACACTTGATTATTTATTTACACTACACTTCCCTTCATTTATTTACACTTCTCTTCTCTTACACTGTCGCACAGTACGATGCGCTGACCATGCTGACCACGTCACGAAGCACAATCACTGCACTGCTATTCACCGCACTTCACAGTTCAGCTTCCACTGCGGACTTAAGACTGACTCGCGGTCGCCGGCCGCCGCGTATTTATACTCGGCGGGTGTCGTCGAGAACTTTCCGAACGTCCTGGAATAAACTAGTGCAGGCAGATGATGCAACCCGCGCTCACAGGCAGCTCGTGGTGGCGCCGGCAGATGACGCAATCCGCGCGTACAGGTAGTTGGTGGTGGTGCCAGCCGGTGACGCAACATTCGTTACAGTATATTTCATTGGTATACGTTCAGTTAAGTTATGTTAGTTAGGGTTAAGCTATGATATGAAGTTATATATGGTTACAAATATTAATTCTTCTACAGAATTGAATGACTTTCTCTTGAAAACATGAAGAAACTAGAATGATCTTGAAATCTTCTTCCCCTAGGTGAATAGTCTCTGCTATTATACCTTTACATGTAATTATGTAATTTACATAATGTAATTTACACAATCCAGTAATTGTATTTTACACAATACGGTACACAGATACGTTTTGTTGTAATATTCACTTAAGAATTGTGAGGTTTTGTTTATAAGGTGTGTGTGTTAAATGTGTGTTCTTGATCCTGTTCTGATCCTCGAGAGAGTCTGTTCTTTTCGATTCAATGAAGAACTTGTAATAAACCCACTAAAATTCGTCATAGTATTGTGGAGATTGCTAGATTTCAAGCCTCGTCATACATTATGCCATTGATGAGTCAATTTACCATTCACATACTTTCAAATACCTTGAAAGATATTGATTTCCAATGGGCAACTTTGGAATACACCCACCGTTGCTCTTTTAGCTTGAAGAATGTCAATCTCATTTCCGAAGATTTCTCGACGTGCTGGTCCAAGGAAGTACAATATTCTTTCCTGATTTCGATGTATTAAAATGAATTTCTCTTACATGATTTAATATTTCAGAAGTTGTTTTATCTTCATACAAGTCTTGAACAGCAGATAGTCACTGAATATAATATGCTTCACGGTTCCAGAGTTTGTTACTGTCTCATTGCAATTAATATGGCGTACAGTTCAAATATCTTCACTGAGGTTAGTGAATTGAGGGCTTCCTTTGGCTTTGATTGGCTATTCGAAGAGCAAATGACAGCAGCGGCTTCGTTCTCATTCTTCGTTCCATCAGGGTAATTGTGATAGTAGTCAGTGTAGAAGGAGAAGCAATGCAGAAAGAGAAATTAATTTATACATATATTACATGTCCCTAGTGTAAGTGTGTGTAAGGGGTGAGGATAAAACAAAGAAGAGGAAGTAAAGATCGCGCGCAGTTCGTTTGTTAGGGTACTGCAGAGTACGAATGCAGAGTCTGCATTCGTACAGCGTACGACCAAAAGGGCGTCATACTTTGACGACTTTCCATAATTATGGGTCTAATCTGTTTTATTTGGAACCACTGATGATGGGAAGAGTGTTCCCGAAACACGTGTCTAACTACATGTAATCACATTAAAATTACATTGTATACTATTGTGGTTGATATCTCATTCACCCCATATATTTTACTGGTTAGATTTGTATGAAATTTTTCACACGCATTTGCTCGAATTACTTATATATGTGTTTTAAAAATATAATATATATCTTTACATTTTCCTTCAAAACTGTCCGAGTTTGAAATAGCATATACAATTAAACTATAAGTAATTGAATTAATAATTATACTGAATGAAAAATAACAAATAATTAACAGAATACTACTTTATGCAATTGTAAAACTTTCTCCAATGTTCTTTGTTAGTATAATTAATATACAAATATAAATACTATTAGAATTTCTTAAACTAATTTCTCATTTGAGCTTTAGTATTATACTCTTTTGGCTTCGAACTTACGAGTAATTTTGAAATTAGCCCGAATCAGGGGTGTCATCACTTTCATCAGATAAAGGTGGAGTAGCTAAACGATTTTGCACTTCCTCTCATATACCATACACTTTCATTTTTGGGCTTTTTCCCAGGCTAGAAATATGTGGAACAGAGGATATTAACAACCTGTGTAGGCATGAGGGAATTCATTTGGTTAGTGACATCTTTTTTAATGACAACTGTTTTCTTAATGAGCATGAATTAACTGGTCTGCAGCAACATACAAAGGCCTGAGGTTTTGCCATAAAATCACCTTTCTCCACTATTCTGCGTTTCGGCATAGAATTGTAATTGTAACAGCGACACACTAAACAATCATCGCTATGAACTTTTGCTTGTAATGGCTCCGACACTTCCATCACATCCCCGCTTAGAAATTAAAATAAAATTATATTCCTGATCTGATAATTGCTGAATGATTTCGTTGTGCACGGTGCATATGCGATTGACAGTGTTAAAAAAATTAGATTAAAAAGACATTGTCAAATTATTTCTGCGGAAGATTTTGTTATAGTGATACTATTTTCAAAGGGATGATATTTGATTTGCCCTGTTTTTGCTGTATAATAAGAGGAATAAATTAGTACGGCTATAATGTTTTGCATCTGCACGCATTTCTTTGTAATGGTTCACAGAGAGTTGAAAATATCTATCATTAGTGACAATACCTCATCTGCAATCATTTGTTGAGGGTTTTCTGTGAAGAAGAAATTAAGCTTTTTTCATTCTTGAAGCGTGTTGAGGAGAGGTGGTACTTAGTTCCCAACGATTTGTTGTATCCATCTTGCCTTGAGTACGTAAATTCATTTGCGTAGCTAACGATGTTTCATCCACATTTGTTCTCTCGGCTAGTTATTTTGCTTTTCTTCTTTGATCGCTCAATGCTTTCCCCAAAAGATTTGGTCGGGCAACCTACACAACCTGACTTAGTACTTTCGCATAGAACGGCTTGATACACAATGTCCTAAATCAGTACAGTGCCATCTAACCACTGTCCATTGGACGTTACGAAAGACCCTTCATTTCTGAAACACTTTGTCCATTTTTCACTTATTTTAGCGCACACGATGCTGAGTGTGTGCTTTATAGATTATATTACTTTTGTTGAACACTCCTAGAGATTTTAACCCACCATTCTATTCTTTTAATTCACATCTCTGTCTGTGCGCGAATGAGTTTCGCGCAATACTTCGAAGAGCGCATGCCTAGTGAGCGAACGCACTGTCACTAAAAATAGGTTATAATTATCAGATATGCGCTTCTCTGCAAAAAAGTGTGACAATAATATTGTAAAGAAATATTTTCAGAATGCATATATATTAATTTCAAAGCGGAGAAATGTGGAGTGAATTTTGTAGCTCAACATTTATTTTCAATTTTCGAATACGCCCGCATGTTTTAAAGTCGAATTTTGGGTAAGAATTTCTAAGCATGTCTTTGAAAATTACGAAAAAAATTCATATGAAAGAGCATACCTTTCTGAGTATATTCCACCCTGAAATTATGAAATACGTGTAAGGAGAACTCTATGAATAGAACTGAACTGCGTGCGCTACCGAACAGAACTATACGGTTCGGTGCCAGCAATCAGTGGGACGTAACTTGACACCTCCCCTCACACCGAATCTTACGAATCAGCACCTTATAAACACTGAAGCCATGTGCTCTGGATATTTGTCTACAGAACGAGTCAAAAACATCGCCCAAAATTGGAACTTCGAAAAATGGGCTTTGGACAGCTGGATGTCTCAAACAAAACACCATTCCATTTTACCTTCAGTAGTTCCCCAACATGCTTCAAATTATCAGTGACAGTGTAGGATGGGTTTTATTGTTCTTCAGATTAACAACTGCGGTTACTCTTCTATTTTCTCTATTTGTGATGTGATGTTCTAGTATTGGCGGTCCTCAGGCTATTTCCTTGTTCAATCAATCCTGTGGAGCAGATCTTTTATAATAGATATCATTTCCGATTTAATACTTGTGTTAATAACTTTATTATTGGCCATGAATTTGAAAAGATGATAAAATTAGATTTGTGCATTTAGTGTACAAATTTAATCGCTGCCATTAAACCATAGACATTTGCAATAGTGCAGCTGGCATACTTCGCAAGCTGATATTGGATAGTTTTGTCGGTTAAATATACAAGAGCTTCAGTTGCTAAATGTTGTTGTAGTAAAGTAGTTGTTAAAGTAGTTGTTATAATTCGAGATGAATTCAGAGAAGGAAGTGATCCGTTCTTCTTTTGCTAAGCTGCAATTGTTGAACTTGGTTAACGTCAGATCAGCTGTAATGTTTGGTGTTTTCCAAGGAGGTATACTAGAATTTAAAATTTTTCTGTGTGAATATCTTGTATGTTAAGATCCTTGAGTTGATCTCTTATATGAACATAGAAAGTTTTATGGAAAGGACACTCACCTTTTAAAGCATATGCATGTGGAAAAACATCATTGAAAATTATTGAGGTAGTTCATGAAGCACCTTTAACAGCATACTTGACAGATAATTCTCTGCGAAATTTAATTGGTGGTTTCTTGGCTTCAATTAATATACTACCAATTGGGCTAGTAATGAAACAACCAGGGCATATACTTTGTTTGGAAGAGTTGTAAATTACACATCCATAATCAAATTTTGCTCCTAACTAGGGCTTTGTAAGTAAGTAGGAGTAGATCCTTATCTGCACCCCAGTTGTTATGAGACAAATATTTAAGAATATTGAGTCGGTTCTTGCATTCATCTATGAGATATTGAAGTGATTTTTCCTTGTCATTTTGCAGTCAAATAGCATTCCTAATAATCTTGTGTACTGGGTGAATTTTAAATCGTGTTTGCCCAGTTGTAATTTGGAAATAATAGATTGGTTTTACTTAGAGAATAAAATACAGCTTGGGGTTTTGGCAGAAAATTTGAAACCTAATTTTTTAGAGCAATCATATTAATTGTTCAGAGTTGCTTGGATGGACTCTATTGTATTGTCAAGGTTTTTTCCTTTACAAAGTATAATGATATCATCTGCATATTTTCTAGTTATTGTAGGTGATTCAATATTTATATCTCCACCACTGATAGCAAGTAGAAAATGTGAGACGTTTAAGATTGATCCTTGTGGGACTCAGTTTTCCAGGCCTATCATTTTCGAGAAGCAACTATTGACTCTGACTTTTATTTTGCGCTTTATTAAAATATATATTAAAGAAATGCAAGCATGTTTTCTCCTATTCCAATTTTACGAAGTTTTAAAAGAATTCGGTGTGCCCAAACCATGGCATAGACTAGTTTAGTGTCTAAATTGACAGCTAACACATGCTGGATATTCATGAAGGCTTCTTGGATATATGTGTCAACACTTATAAGATGAGATAGGGTGGAGTGACCTGGTCGAAAACCAAATTGGATGTCTCTGATGATACTGTGATAATTTAAAAACCATCTAAATTTTTTCAAGTATCTTGCACATGTTTCAAGTTAAGGATATTGGCCTGAAGTTATCAATATTTGTCTTATCTTTTCCTGGTTTTGGAATTGGAATTACTGTTGCATCTCTCCACAAGTTAAGAAATAAATTTGTCTCCCATATTGAATTGTATATTCTGAGTAGAAGATCAATTCCCTTGGGTGGTATATTTTTATGAGTACATTTGGGATGTTGTCAGGCCCTGGAAACGAGTTCTTGATTCAATAGCAGCAGTTAGTTCTTGAATTGAAATTGGATTGTTGAGTTGATATTCAGAACTGAGATCTTCATTGTCTGTTGATTTTCATATTTTTGTTCATTTTTATTCTCAATGAATTCTTCTGGGTAATTGAGTGTGCTAGAATTTTTGGCAAATCTAACTAGAAACTTGTTAGAAATTTCTTCCGAGTTAGTGATGAACTTACCATATTCAGTTTTTATGATAGTAATTGGATTATATGCTTTATTTCCTTGTATGGCTTTTATTTTCTTCCATGATTCACTCATATTGTTCCGTACATACTTTATTCTTCTATTATTATTGCCTGAAAATTATATTTAATAGTATAGTTATTATCTTAAAAACATATTAAATAAATCCTTTTGTTTCCTGTTAATGTCTAATACGTCTGTTATCAAATTGAAATATTCAATTCCCTGAAAGGCTAATAAGTCAAACAGGTAATCATAAATTTTAGGGGGGGGGAAGTAAAGTGGGGCGGTCCATGGCTTACTGATCAGACTGCCCTTGCACCACTGGTTCGTTCCCAGGTGGTTCTAAATGCATTTTGTGGTGAACAAAACTGGTTCGCCGGTCTGGATGACCGAGGTCGCTAAGGCGGAAGGCCCGTAGCTGTCTTCGCTCGAAGGGTCGCGGGTTCGAATCCCGCCTCGGGCATGGCTGGTTGTGTGTGTTTGTGTTGTTCCTACAGTTCTCCCTGCAGTTAAAACAATCGCAGGGGTCGCTGTATGACCAAGATATAAAACAGCGGGTCGCGGCAGAGTTCTCGGGGTCCTCCTGCGCATATGGACCGCTCCATCCCTCCTCCCGTCCGCAGTGGAGAGGGGCGGAGAGGAGCTGATAGTTGAATTCAAAGAAACGAGAATAGGTGCTGAGGAGGACGAAGTGGGTTCGAAAGTGGGGTGGAGGTTGGAGAGGAGGGAGGGAGGGAGGAAGGGATGGCTTTTTGGTGGGAGACTCCGTGGGATTCGAACATTTTTTTTAAACCGCTTCAAATGTTTCCTTTAACTTTTCTCCTCGTATATACTATCTCCTTGATACTATCAAGGAACGGTAAAAAATATGGCGCTAGATCCATTTTCGGCGGAACTCTCCTTATTTTTGAAAATTGTAAAATGTCAACATTTTAAAACTACAAAATTGAAGATAGAGATTTTTCCTTTGAACAAAGTCTTTTCCAAACTAGTGGTGCTACAAAGCACATACTTTCTCACAATATTTCTATTCCACTATATTATACTACCACATAAACCTTCAAAAGTGTTTCGAACCAGAGATTTTTTACCGCTCTGAAACCCGAAATCAGATTTTCAGAGTTAATTTGCTGACATTCATACCAGTACACCACAGAAGGGTCGTATGGATCGAACTCGGGCAGATGCATGCTGTAAAGGAAACAACAAAAATCAAAATATCTGTTTGAAACTCCCAAGGCCTCGAGTTCATTGAGACTGATTGTGGAGTACAATTTTGAAGAATATCGGGTGAACAGTTTAGGCGTTACCGTTCACCACGCGGACAGACAGACGGATGGACAGACAGGCAGAGGGAAAAACAGACGTCTTGCCGTCAAGCAATTTTTCCATATCAAAGGTCCGCAAAACATGGATTCTGGCTAAACCACGTGTTAGAGGAAGGTATTTATTACGAATAGCATTAATTTCCACTTTTTCGTTACAAGGGTCCGGCAATTAGAGATTTTCTTCCAAATATTTCCCGTCTTCCGATGATCCGCACGATTACATAACTTTCTCTTCGTAAGGGCGGAAAAGTAAAAATCAGTTAAAAAAATATGATGTATTGTTTATTAAAAAAGCGAGTAGTTTTCGCGTAATTTAGGCTTGAAATCAATGCAATTTATTAAAAAATTCTCAAAAACCTCTCATTTTTTAGGGATAGTAGAAGGGATGCGTAGAAGAATGGGATTTTTTTCGTTGAACTCGAAAGAATGGGACTCAGTTTCGTTGAATTTTCGAGAGTTGCGAATTTAGAAATAATGCGATAAAATATGTGGTGTTTTAGCATCACTAGTTTCATATAGTTATTTACGAAAAAGCATGTTTTTTAATTATTTTAAAAAATGGCGTGATTTTTACTTATTTTCTTTGAAATTCGTATATTTCTAAGATAGGCTGTAGCAGGATAACGGGGGTAAAAATGCCCTAAAGAATAATTCAGTTTTGAGTAGAGAGCATGTTTAGTGTTATTTTGAAAGTCGGTTTCCCCAAATCTCAGAGCGACAGCCTGATTATTTTGTAAGATATCAGAAAAAGTACGAATTTTCTGTTTTTGAGTTTTTCATATTATTTCTCGGAAATAAATATCTGAAAAAATATGAGACATAGTTCCCATCTATACTTATCTTGGAGAGCTTTAAAAAACATGGCGGAAATTTCGATTTTTACAAAATTATTAAATTATTATTCGATATATTTCTGTTTTATTTCTAAGGTGTCGACTTCCAAAATTCCTATAAATCGGTATTATGGTGTTCTTTACATCTGATTCTTTCAGAATTTTCTTATTGGTGCATCATATTGAAAAAAATCAATAACTTTTTCCGTCATTTATACGCATATCACTCATAATAAGTTAATCACTTTCTACGGAAAAAGACTTTTCAGAATGAAAATCATTTCATTTCACTACACAAAAATATTATGGATTATTTTTGGCGCAAAATTGAAATTTTCAAAAATAAAAAAATTGAAAGCAATAATTTCTATCATGTGTTTGTGGCCTGTTTTGATGAAGAAAAAATTTAAAATATTTAAAATTACTTTAACTTAAATACTTTTTCAATTTCTTTTATGGTTATTATTATTATTATTATTATTATTATTATTATTATTATTATTATTATTATTCCTATTAAATCAAAATATACAATTTTGCTATTTTTGTGGAAAAATTAATTATTGGGAACACAGTCAGAAATAATGGCTAACGTTGCATAAAAATCAAATTGAATGGTATTCAATAATTTTCGTTATCGTCATCTACGGTCCGTACAATTTCATCAGTATCAAAAATGATACAAGTTTTCAGCTGGTTTAATTTTGCGGGACAGATGCTGAGCATGTGGCAAATAATATATAATTCCTTCTAAGCGAGAACCACAGCCAATAATTCGCCTACCATTAGCGCAACCACATGGACATCGAAAGATTCCAGATATATCTATTAAAGCTGGTTTATATTCCATGAAACATTTATATGTCTTGCTTTTTTTTGTGTCGCAATTGTACTTCGAATTTTATAATATTCCCTTTTTCTTTAAGAAGATAAATTGAAAATTATCATCTTTTTTTCAATTTGTGCAGCAAGAGTATTTTCAACATCTTTCCTGATATTCATCTGGTTGATGACTTTTTCCACCACGCCTTGGTCGGAATTAAAACGTTTACAAAAAGTGTTATTAAGAAAACATGCAATCTTACAGAATAATTCCGCTTTTGGTAAAAGTTTATTATCGAGTTGATTATGTAACAGTCTATAGTTTTTACCCAATACACCATGGATATATACCAAAAATATTTTTCTGTGGTAAAATGATATGATTTTCATCCTGAAAAATATTTTTCCCGGAAAAGTTATCAACTTATAATGTGTTATATGTAAATGTAAATGAATTATATGTTATGTAAATGAGGGGAAAAACAGTTATTAATTTTTTTCAATTTGACACACCAATAACAAAAATCTGAAAAAATCAGTAGTAAAGAACATCTTAATACTGATTTGTAGGAATTTTTGGGAGTCATCTCCCCAGAAATAAAACAAATATACCAAATAATGATTTAATATTTTTTTTAATTGAATTTCCCAACAACTTTTTTTGAAAAAGCTCTCGTAGATACGTATTGATGTACATTATGTCACATAATGTTTTCAAAATTTTATCTCCCAGTAATGATATGAAAAAAAGCAAAAACATAAAATTCGTATTTTTCTGATATCTTACAAAATAATCAGTCTGTCGCTCTGAGATTTGGGAGAAAATGTCCAAATAACACTAAACATGCCCTCTATTCAAAATTGAATTATGCTTGGGGGCATTTTACTCCCTTATTTTGCTACAGCCTTTGAAAATATTTAATTCAGAGGTATTCTACTTTGGCCAGCTTTACATCCGGGAGTGGTATTCTTTACTGATCGAATCGTTTTCAAAATGGTAATCACACTTGGCGTTCTCAGCCTATAGTAAGAGGAACAAACTATATTTCTGGGCCTCTTTTTCTATTTAACCTTTGAATTTAGATATGACATATTTTAATAGTAAATAAATCAGAAGTGCGTCAAAGATTACGCTGAGAGGGGTGTTACTACGTAGTGTCAAGCTTGATGCTTGATATTTTCTTATAAAGAACTTTTCATTAATGCTAAATATAAAACGTATTTTATTTGCTGATTTGGTTAATATTTATAAAGTAAACAATTGATATGTAGAACGATATTCGTTAGTGCAGGAAATTAGTGAAACTTCTGGGGAGGGGGAGGACTTAAGACACAGTAGCCCTCCTACCCCTTGGGTGCGCCACTGAAATAAAATTCACTACACCGAGAATGCAATTGTAATTTTAATGTTACAATTCATACATACATTTGTGTTAGATCATTTACAGGATTCTTAAATGACTTGGAAAGTGGCTTACTGAAGTATTGTGACACAATTCCCCAAACTGTCCTCATACAAATGGGAGAATCCGGGAGTGAACATATTAACGGAAAATAAACGTATTATTATGTAAGGCTTAGGCCCTTTTAAACTTTTCAGTGCGTATGGCAAATGCCAGTGATATAACTTGCCCTTCGAGCTCCGGTTCATAAACTAAATTGCCCCCCCCCCTTCAAAAACGTCCAACTAAAAGAAGTTTACTGGCGGAAAAAGTAATTGAAACGAACTTTATTAATCACGATCAATTAAAAAATTTCGAATTAAGTCCTGAAGACTTTTGCTTTGACGAACTTATTTATAACGTCGCCTAGGTTTGCTTTTAACGAGTTTGTCACTTTACTCCCTATGGACAGACAATATGCCAGGCGTTATTTATTAGATTTTATAGAGGGCCCCAGGAGTGGATCACTGTATATGACATTTGAATCCTTTGACTTGAGCTTTTGCTTATGTTCTAATGAAATGTTTCAAATCACTTATAATGAAACCCAGAATAGGGTCCCTCAAAACTTTAAATAATTGTCAAATTACAAATTTGGAAAACATCTTCGTGTGCTCCTAATAAAATACGCAAATCCAACTTCACACTAGTCGAATTATTGTAATAAACACACCGCTTTCAGAAGGGGCCGTTAAAATGTATTCAGTTAGAGGAAACAATTGCGTTGAGGGGCCCCAGGTGATTGAACATGCCGGGCCGGCGGTAAATGTCGGGAAATGTATATAGCAAGTATATACAATACCGGCGATATCTTGAAGCATGTTCTATGAAACATTATTCCATTCGGGTTGACATGTTTCGAAAATTTAAAAAAATTTTTTTAAGCAATGCCAGACTCAAGGAAGCTTTAGATTTCAACTCTCCAAATTTCACATTCCTGCACGAATTCACAGTGTACCAACAATGAAGCAAGACGAGTCTCCTTCCGATTTTGGAAGCTGGAGAAGGCCGTCTGACATGCATTGTATTTGTTGTGGACGTCTCACGTTGGCACTTGGTGCCGCCGCCGCCGCCCCCGCCGCCCCCACCCCCCTTCAGCCCTTCGTCAGCCAATTCGCAGCTGCTGACTCCAGCGCGTCAAGGCTGACTTCGCACGCGTGCCGCGCAGTCGCGCCGAGCCAAGCTGAGCTGAGCCGAGCCGAGGCGAGTCGACCCGAAATAAGCCGAGCGGAGCAGCTCGCTGTGCGGCCGTCTTCGCCGACGCTCCCTCCCCTCCCCACCGCCGTCACCGCTTCCCCGCCGCGCGCTCGCACCCACCTGCGCGCTACCTGCCAAGGCGGCGCCATGCGCATGCGCGGGCGCAGCGCGGGGCTGTACTTTCACTGAGGGACGTCTACCAGCCAGCCGCCTTCCGGCCACCCGCCAGTCGCCAGGCGCCATCGCCCGTTGCCGCTGCCCGCCGCTGCCACACGCCACACGCCGCCGCAGCCGCCGCCGCAGCCGCCGACGCCGCCGCCGACGCGACCACCGCCGACCACCAGGTAGGACGCCAGCCGTGGACGCTTTCTCTGCGCTGTGGGCACCCTGGCGTCGCTGCCTCTGGGGCAGGACTCGAGCATAAATTCCGACCAGGCCTTTCCACACCAATTTGCTACAGAGAGGCACTCGATAGTGGAGAGTTTGAGTGAAATTCCTTTGCTATACCTACACGAAGTGGTTCACGCTGAAGTAATTAACTCTTGTTTGCTATCATTTTCACTTTCCTTTTAAGAATTCTGACAAATATATCTTAGTTCAGAATTCATCACTTGTAAATCCACCATGACATCGGGAACTGTGAGTCCTTTGGAAAACGAATATATTGCCTCACATGGTTAGAAGCGAAAATTATTAACCAATACAAATCGACAAAGCAATTCTATTACCTTTTCGCAGATCCCTAATTACTTTCACACCTAAGCATAGGGGAAAATGTGAATATTTTTACATTTTGTTTACATAATTGTTATGTTCACTTGCAGGTACGAGCGATGTAAACAAAGTTACAAATATGCTCGTAGTAAGATATTAGGGCCAAACAATTATAGCCAGTTTTGATCTTCGTTCCACTGAATGTTCAAAGTAACTCGCTAAACTGACCTGGGTCTTTGCCTTAAGCTCTAATTGGGGGAAATTGTTGGAATATGATTTCAATGTTAATTGGAGAAAATGGCAGGATGTTTGATGTGATTTTTTTTCATAATTGTCCAATTAACCCAACGAATAGGGAGGGATGGTATTACCAGAAGGGTTTGAGGAATAGCTGTGGAAAATCCTTGTGGAAACAAAGACGTGTGAATCGGAGTTGTACGCTCGAGTGAGACCCGTGCGTCAGAGTTCTGCACCGCCTGTCATCTTACGAGCTTTGCGCGACTCCGCTGCCAGCTCGCCAACAGGTCGCGTTCGAGGAGTCGCCGTTAGTAGTTTGGGGTAGCTCTGTGTCGTTGCGGCGAGGTGAAGTTGATGAGAAGCACTTATAACTGTACCCGCGTTTCACCCCTTTCTAAAGCTTGTCTCAAACACCCGTCAACATGCATCCCGTCACACCGAATTCCATCGCGGATTGCTGCAGGCTGGGGCAATTCAAAATCCGACATTAAGATCACAAACACTGAACACATTGGCATAATACCACATGGTTGTTTTTATATATCTAAAAGTTTCGTTATTGTATGAGAAAATTAGAGAACATGAAGAAATTCTTGCATTAATAGTATTTTTCAAAGTTGCTTCATAATATCGAACCTTTCAATGAAATGTAAAAAGTATTTCATTATGTGAAAACTAGATATTAAAGCATTTGAAGTTATTGAAGCATTCGAAGCTGTTATGGGGATGTAATGTTTAAAATAACTTACATGAATGATGGAACAAGGAAAAGCCAAAGGATTGCTGTAGTTTCGACCGAGGGAGCTGATCTTTGAAAATTCAATAAAAGCAGATGAAGACTTGGAATTCACAAACTGTCATTTGTCAATTGTTCAGATATTGCAGTATTAAGAGACAACGTTCGTTTTTGTATCTGTACATATTTTGAATTTTGTTCATATTTGCTATGGAAACAACATCGAAAATTCCTATCTCAAGTTTTCCTCTGGGAGTGTTTGGTCGACCTCTAAATTTGTTATTTGTGCGCCTAATTATTGTTTTTAAAGAATCTAATGAAAAATTCTCATTAGCATCTTAAGGTAATATTTGTGTAATCTCATTTTCGTTCCAACTATTACATTTAAACCACATCACAAAGTAGTATTTTTCTAATAGAATTGCTTTGGAAACAACCTTAACGAGGTCGTAATTACGATTGTCTTCTATTTACAATCGGTTAGACTCGCTATTTACCGTTTATAAGAATTGTTATGTAATTCAACATGTATCATTATTGAGTAGTGTTAACGTTCTGAAGAATGCCAATAAAAACAATATAATGGTTTTATTTATTGGCATTGACATCATTTTAGACATAATGAAGTAGTTGCATAATTTGTAGCCGCTTGAAAAAGTCCCTCCTTAGAGGTGATTATGTGACAAGTGCTACACAACTTGCTGAGAGGCGGTATGAGAAGTTGTAACCCCCAACTCAAGCAGGTTTTTCGTTTCCTGATCTTTTTAGCCAATGTGAGATGGCTCCTTGTTTTACTTTTGGCCATAAATATAATTTTACTATATGTGTAAGTTGTCTTGAGCTGAATGGGGAATATTCAAATAAATATTGGCGATCTCGCGGCAGTAAGTCGATTCCGTCAAGAAGGGTATGATATGGGATAATAAACCAAATCTGTAGCTGGTTTGCGTTAGCAATCACGAGCGCGAGTATTTTCATCTTCGAGATTTCGAATGGCAGAGCCGCAATAAGCACTCAAAAGTTGGTTTGAAAAAATACTTTCTTTGCAGAAATTTGTATTTCAGAACCGTATAAACACTCCAGAAGCATGTAAATTGTTTAAATTTTTACAAAAGAAATGATTACGTTTGTTCATAACGAAAAATTAATGCAGAAATAAAAAAGCAATTGAGATGTATAAATTGGGTCCATTTTAGTTCTGTCGATTTTTCTTTGCGAACAAATATATTCATGGTTTTGTAAATAGAAAACAATTTACATGTTCCTGGCATGTTTATATATGTCGGAAATGTAAATTTTGGGATAGAAAGTACGCTTTCAAACCAACGTTTAAGTGCTTTTTGCGGCTCAGCCATTTGAAATCTCGAAAGAGTTTATGGGACAAAATATGCTTAAAATTGACTGAAGAGTGGTGGAATTGTCGAAGTGTGGTTGTTTCCTCCCTGGACAGCCGTCTACAGCGAGTGAGGTAGGGATCCGAGGGCTGAGGAAACGGTGCTGGCACGGCACTTGTCCTCATAGTAGGTTGCAGTTGTGAATGAACGCTGTCGCGAAGGAAGCCCGATGGGAGGCGCGAGAAGTGCCCTTGACTGGGCCTGGCTGCGCGTCCCGGGCGCGCCAATTGCGGTGTCGACACGCCGCGCGCCCAGTGGCGTTGGCTGCAGCCTTCGACCGCGCCGGCAGTGAAAGTGACCGCGGGGCGGGGCGGGGAGGGGAGGCGACGAGGGCCGGGGCCTGGCTTGCGCAACGGCCGAACCCCGCTGCCTTTACCCACCCTCCGCTTCGTTGCCCGCCGTTCCTCGAAAAACAAGGCAACGATTATTGGATGGCTCGTATACACGGAGTACATGGACGGAAAATGAACATGAAAAGGATGCCATGACAGTCTATTCCTAGATGTGCGTCTTAACGATTGTTTTGACGTTGCGCCCTTCTGTTATTTTATTTTCATGACGACTTGGATCTTATCGTTTACCAATGCAAACAATTTTCTGTAACTCGGGAGCGAAAATGTCTCCTTTTAAACTACAGTACTAAACTTGCTTTGTTGGTACTTTTAATCATCATACAACGATTTAGGAGGGAAGAATTCCACAGCACAAGAAAACTCGCACAGATTGTAGTTCTTCCCATTCGTCAGTATTTACTCTTCATTAACAAAATAAAACAAATCAAATCTACTATCTAATGCCTGTCGTCTTATATCTGAATCTATATTTTTTCTACTTTCAGCACAAGTTCTTATATTCGTAATCATAAAGTGTAATTTGTTATAAAGTCTGCTAAAAGTTTTCCCGAAAGGGTTAGTCTTTTTCCTTTCGTTCTGTAATTTTACCGTCATCCACCTTTGCATAATTAATACGAGGATAATATTTCTTAAATCTTCGGAGATTTGGTGAATATCCAATAGTAAAAGACTGCAATTTCGATACAATTGTGTGTGAAGCGGCGACAACTCTCGATCTCCGAGGCACACGGAGCGATCAACCGAGGCTCGTCCTTTCTCTTGTGAAAATAAAGTATTCGACTTTCCCGGAACCAGGCAGTCAAGTTGTCTTCTCGCACATCGCTCATCATATCAGTCACACGTAATAGTAAATTCCCTCTATTTTGCCATCTTACTGTCTTGGATATTACTGAAAATAGTGCATTTCAATTAAAAATACAAAAAATAGAAAAGTTTAAAAAAATTTTACTTGAAAAAAAAAATATTAAAATTTGAAAAGTTTACTAAAAAGTACTAAACACTAATGTAAAATAAGGGACAAGTTCCGTCTTACACACCGAACTAGTATATAAATGTGCGTATATGAAAAAGAAATGTCCAATAATTTTATTTTGTACTTCGAGCATTTACAAATAAAATAACAAGTTATTACTTATTTTAAAAGAAATTCAATTTTCTAAAAGACTTGTTATAATTGCTGTAAAACTATTGGACGAGGTACTAAAACGCAAAGGTTTTCGATTACCTTAAGCAAGCAATAATGTACCAAAAATGTTTCTGTAGCAAACAACTCAAAAGCTCCTGGTAATGCAAAAGAGAAATGTCCCGCAGGAAATTTTCTCTGCTTTCATTTTGAATATTCGATGCTATAAACCCGCGTGGGTGGCTCAGGACATCAACTAATGTCACTGCAGTGCATCTGGCTTGGTTGTCCGGGGGTTTGAGTGCCGACGGTGGCAGCATTTTCGACACCGCCTTAATTAGGTCGATTTCAGTCGCTGTTTGGAGGGGAATTCTAGAGGTCGGCTGCTCTAACGGATATTTTCCGTGGTTTCTTCGATCACCACCTGGCGAATGCCGGAGCAGTACCCTAACAGACTACTAACGATCTTCCCTTCCTCTTTGTCCTGTCCTCATCTCTTACTTACACATACACTGACACGCATTAAACCACCATCATGCCAGGAGCTTGTCCCGGCTCGGGCGGTACCCTACTGGTGGGAGATATCTGGTTGGAGAAAAACCCGCAGGCTGACGTGTGGGTCTGCCCGGGATCTCACCATCCAGCAGGGTAAAGATCGTTGCCAGCTCCCGCGATTGAAACGTACATTGCACTTACGGAACTAATGACCTCAGCAACTGATGCGCCGCGATAAACTAATCAATCAGTCCATTGATTGATTGATTTTTTCGTGTTTCCGGGCGCGTCAACTGCTTTGGTCATTAGTCCCGTAAGTGTAGTGTATGTTTTTTCGCGACAGATGGCGGTAATCTTCCCCCCGCTGGATGGTGAGATTCGGCACCGACCTACCGTCGGCTAATGGGGTTTCCCCCTAACCAGGACTCTCCCACCAGCGGGGCACCGCCCCAGCCGGGACAAGCTCTAAACTCCCGACCAGTCTCCCGGAATATGTGATAGTGTGGTGCATGCTAATCTAAGTGTGTGTGTAAGGGGAGAGGATAGGACAAGGAAGAGGAAGGACAGATCGCGCGCGGTCTGTGGCCCGTTTGGTAGGGTACTGCTCCTGCATTCGCCTTGTATTCATCGGAGAAGCCACGGAAAACTGCCGATCAGAGCATCCGGCAGCTAGAATTCTCCTCCAGACAGCGACTGAATTCGCCCTAACTCGAAAGCTAGTGTCGGAAAAACCTGCTGCCTCAGGACTCGAACCTATGGACCTCCCGGTCAGAGGCGCTGCAGTGACATCAGTTGATGCACTGAGCTACCTCTACCGGTCAGTCGATGTTAGGATGCATGGCTTTCGAGATCTACGGAAAAAGACAGCCAAAAAGAAAAAGTATGATCTTTTATGTGGGTCAGATAATTTTTGAATCATGATTGCAGAGGCACGTGGAAGGTCCCTATATTTGTTGTCACTTGTTTCTCCCAAACGAGAGAGAAACGTCACTGCATTCAAAATAAAATAAATTTTCATTCCAGATTGTTTTCGTTCTTTTTTTTTCAGGAATGCTTTTGACTTGTTAGCATTTTGAAAAACATTTTTTGTTGCCTGATGTTTTCGTTTTCTAGCCTTTAGCGTTACAGCAACATTATCTACGCACGAGTTGTAGAGAACTAAATTTCCTATCGAGTTTGTATTTTGAAATGATCTAAAATTAGAGAAGTTGAAATTTTTGAAAGATTCAATTATTTTTGTTTGGAATGTTTGTTCATCTTATTGTGCAGAAAATGCTAGTTCAGTTTTTATCCTCGAAATGACTCCAGCTGATTATACACTTCTTACTTAATGGCTTACTGCATATTACATAATACCTATATTTAATATACTTTCGAGAAACTCATATTATAAAACTTAGAGAATTTTTTAGTAGTTGACCTCCGGCGGTGCATTATTATTTGCCGGGTTATGCGGAAGATTCATTATATAGTACAAATGCCGTTATGTACTCACTAGAGAAAGTCTTCTTTGACCTAGAAACAGACCAGTTTTAAAGAAATCTAGCAGGGTAACCATTATTCAATAGTAGTGTCTAACAGCTCATTCGTGATTTTAAGATAACGCACGTATTGATATTAGCCGTCGTTATAAAGGTTTGTCGTCTTTATCCCTCACTGTCGAAACCAGTGGCCAGGCACTAGGCTCTTCCGCAGGCCGCTTTGGAGAAGGACGTGGATGCAGTATTCGAATGGTTCGGGTGTAAAACACGATGACTCTGGCTTTCTACGCGTAGTGTGAACATGTGGAACCCCGTGGATTGAGGCGAGTAAAAATGAAAAGGCAAGGCAATCTACGAACTATTACTTTGCGAAGAATAAAATAAAGCGTTGTCATATCGCCACGGAATGTGACAACTTTGCAACAGAAACACGTTTATATCCGGGTCCTCCTACCGAAAAAATGTAAAATATTTTTCGTGTATGAAGTAAACACTTCCATTAAGTGTTTCTGTTGAAAAATTCTCAAACCTGACCTGTTAAAATAAGCCTGGAGGGGGTCCATGTGGTCGATGTGACTGTCCGCCACGAGGATGGGCCTAACCTTCTAAAAGCAGGGGAGGAAAAGGTGGTAAAGTACCAACCAGTCATTCCCCAGGCAGCCCAACTTCATGGAGTGCCCAACGCCAGAATCCTGCCTGTGGTGGTTGGAACCTCTGGGGCTATGCCACGATCAACAGTCCGTGCCCTCAAGACGTTGGGGATCATGTCTCGGGGAGATTTACTATCTCGTTCATTGCTCTCAGATGCTCTATTAAGATTTACACACAATTTGTAAATTACGATGGAGCAATTTAGCATTGCTGGCAGTAAATGCTGAAAATGAACTTCTTCGTCCCGTGGGGAAGTCTAGGGAACCCAGGAGATCCGACAATGCCTAGAATATACCTAGTTACCACGACTTTAAGTGGGAAGTGTATGCTATTTAGTGTAGCATATAGAAAATTTTGCTGCTTCAATGTCCTCCCGCCATTCGTGGTTCCCCCAAGGGACAATGCTGTCTCACTACCTGTTCACTTTTCTCGAGTTCAGTGGCGAATCGAGTCATTAAATGCTCGTCCTCCATGTTCTCGCAGCAAAATCGATTCTTTCACGAAGAGCTCGATGAGGGATGTAGCTAAATCTGTAGCTGTTGCCTTTGCAAATTACGTTTCTAATAATGTGCTTTTTTATCAGTCTTATATAAGCTCCATACTGAGCGAGGACAATTAAAATCACCGAGAATTAATTATTTTTTCGGAAGTAGTAAAAGATTTGTTTCAAAAATTCAAGATGTTGACTATTGGGGATACATACATATTGTGGATACATTTATGAAAACAAATAGGTGAGATAATTTTCTCAGCAAGCTCCTCCTCTTCTGATTGGATGTGAATGTTCTCTGCCAGAATTGATGATTTTTAAATATATGGCCACTCCACCAGACGCATATTCAGGGTTTGTACTGTTTTTATAAGAGCACAGATAATTTCTAAAATTGTCTAAATACTTTTATTTGTAGTTGATTTTATGCAGACATATGACGACCAGATTAATATTGTTGCATAATAATTCTAGATCGGCTCTGATATCCATTAAGATTCTATTGAACAAATTTCATCAGTTTAGTTACGGTTTATTAGTAGAGAGATAATTAGTAACTCCTATATAATAGATTCTGTAAAATACTCGTACGTGCTGTCCATATTGTATTCAGCCCCAGACAGTCTGATTCCAGTGTTTCAACGGCTTCTTCTTAAGTCTTGTGGATATGCGTTTGAGGATTCTGTCTGTTAATACCAGGAGGTTTCATTGAGCATGATAATTGCTGGAATGCTATTGGAATAGTCTTTAACAAAAGCAAGAGGGTCAGCAGAGCCCAAGGCATTTTTCAGTAATGATGGGGTTTGTTTAAATCCAGAGTCGGCCACATTTCTTGTAATTGCGGCTACATTGCCAAACCCCCAAGAGCTTGCGGGATTGCACATATCTCCAAGTTACTTTATTCAACAAATTTGAAATATTGATTTATATGTTTTAGATGTTTGTTTTTGATGAAAATGAAGCCAGAATATTTGAAAAAGATACAGGAGAATTAGTAGCAGAAGGTGAATTTCAAAATGATGAATTTGTTATTAAAGTGAATGTTCATCATAATATGAATATTCCAAGATCTTAAGTTTGTTTAAACATATTGGAACCAAAATTTCAATTATGGCATAGATGTTTAGGGAATATTCATTTTAAATATTTAGAAGGGATGATCAGTAATTATTTAATAAATGGTTTGCCCAAATTTGAAATAGAAAAAAATGTAATGATTGTTAATCTTGTATAAAAGGGAAGAGATTACCATTTAATAAAGTGAATATAGAACGAAATGTTCAAGAGCACGAAAGAATTAATGTTGATTTGCGTGATCCAATGTCTGTAGAATCACTTGGAGGAAATAGATTTATGATAGTGATTGACGAATTCAGTAGAAGACATTTCGTACAATTTTTGAAACATGAAAATGAAGCCGGAAATGAATTGGAACAATTCGTTGAAAGGTGTGAAAGGGAAACGGAGAAGAAGGTACAATACATACATTCAGATAATGGGCTGTAATAAACTGTTGTCGGATTATTATGTAGCAAAAGGTATAAAAGTGAGAAAACCACAGTGCACACTCCTGAAAGCAACGGGATAGCTGAAAGAGCAAACAGAGTGATATTGGATATGCAGGTGTACCTCCGAGATTTTGGGCTGAAGCTCTGGACTGCTGCTTACGTACATAACGTTACTCCTACGAGAAGTAAGATGAACCAAAACGAAACCTCAATTCTTCTGTATTTTTATTTGTAGATCCTCTAATAATTCTAACATCCAAACTGTCCAAATATAATACTGTCTAAACCAAAATAATCTGTCTGTCTGTAATACTGTCTAAACCAAAATAATCTAACATCCAAATTGTTTCTTTCATACTATCATTATTCATTATTTTTTATCAAAATTCTCATTCTTTGCCATAGCATGTTCCTTTTTTTAATTGAAGAAATAATTTCTTAGATTATTTCGTGAATTTTTCTCAATTT
This sequence comes from Teleogryllus occipitalis, assembly GCA_011170035.1. Taxonomy (NCBI): domain Eukaryota; kingdom Metazoa; phylum Arthropoda; class Insecta; order Orthoptera; family Gryllidae; genus Teleogryllus; species Teleogryllus occipitalis. Next base: position 48,589 of record BLKR01002573.1, read on the forward strand.
TACAGCTATAAATTCCTCTATAGTTGTTAATACTTTCTACCATTTATTTCATTTACCGTTATTCACGGTACTGTTATGATAATTAGTTCTGTTCCAACAATTTTTAGATAAGTGACGAAGCTTTCCACAATTATAGCAGGCATCTCTCTTTTGTTGTTTGACTTCAGATGCATTAGTTTCCGATTTTTTGTTTGTTCCTAGTTCCGAAATTTCTATAGCTAAAAATGTGCACGTGTCAAATACTCGTGAATACTCTTTCAAATTCTTGAATTTTTCCTAATTTAATTTTCAATTGAATTTTTCTTTGACTAACTGCACCTTCGTTTCTCTTTTTTTAATATATTCCATGATTCCTTTGCATTGTCTATACCACGACATGCCATCGCTTGATCAGCAGATACACTTAATACGATTAATGCACATATCTGCTTGTTTTTCTTATTCCATTCGTTCCATATTTTCGTTGAAGTTCCATCTCCTTCTTTCTTCGTTGGTACGTCATTTATTAAGACATTATAATACAAATTTTTTGACTTAATAAGAGCCATTATTCTCATACTCCGAAAAGCATAATTAGTACTTGTCAACAATTCTAATCTTTAGAATGATTCCATTTTGTCCACTTCTTCTTCTAAGCCTTTTTACAATTTGAATTTAATCCAGCTCGCTCTCGTACCAAATTGTTGTAGATAAGTCGTTCAATGTATTATTCCTTTATTACTCTTGAACTTTAATACATTGTAAATTGTAGCAAAGCAATACAACACATTTTACTTATTCGACCATTGAAAAAACAATATTACACCCTCAACTAACACGTAATTCTGGTGGCCTGGTAACAACTTTTATTCATACGAGTAACATGAATTTTATCAATTTCATACTTTTGTTTGTACTATGTCAATACGACCTTGGTATCCAGGTACAATAATATGGCAAAGACACACTTCAAGGGTTCTGTAACAGAATTTTCTTTACGAATACATTATTTTATAATATATTGCCAGATAACTTTAAACGATTAAATTCGATAAACAAGTTCAAGTGCCAAGTAAAACCTTCTTTGCTACATAACTGATTCTATTCAATTAGAGACTATACCGAGAATCAAAAAAGAAAATGTTAATTTTATCTCGGATATTATGGTTGTCGGTAATACGTTTTATTGACAGTTTCCAAATCCAGTTTTCAGACAATCATATTTCTTGAGACAGTCACATTTTTTAAACAAATTGTTTAATAAATTATTACAATTTGTTTAAAAATGTTACTGACTCAAGAACAGTGATTGTCTTAAAATTGGATTAGGAAACTTTATCAATAATAATATATTAATTTTAACAAGTTTTGAATGTATTAATGACCATTTGGGCTGTATAATTCCAAAAAACCGGCAACAAGTTTTACCTCAGCTTCTTGGTCAATGACCCTCATCTCGGTCAGGTTTTTCGTCCTGTTTCCCTATCCTTTGAGCAAATGCTGAGACGACCTCTTGTTTTGCTTGTGGGCATAAATGTAACTTCACTATCTGCACACGTCTTGTAGAGTTCTGTGGCTAATAGCTCAGAGTTCTTTTCAACTGATCGTTCTCCATGTTCTCGCGGGTGGAAATCTTCCACGATTCCTTCGCGAAGGCACGAAGAGGAATAACAACCAAAATCGATTGCTGGTGTGATTTTGCGTATAGTTTTTATTACATTGGAATGAATTTTTCATCAAGAATCATAAATGAAAACTATAAATATGATTAAAACAGACAATAAATATGATTCATTGGTGTATTCAACAGTTTTAGGCTACGTAAAATGCCAGTTAAGCCGACCTGGATGGCCGAGGTGGCTAAGAGCGAGTACCGACTCAGCGCTTCGGTCCGAAGGATCGCGGGTTGGAGTCCCGCCTTGGGCATGGCTGTTTGTCCCTTGACTTTGTATGTATGTGTTGTCGCGGAGGGCCTCGCGTTCTGCTGACCCCAGATCAGAGGAGCCCGCAAGTGTGTTGGTGTCTAGTGTATGGTCGAATATGCGTCCCATCGGGGCGTAAAGGGTAACCGGCTGTCGGCTGGATGAAAGCCCTAGATTAAAAAAATGCCAGTTAAGCCCATAATTATTTGTTGGCGGCCCGCAAGCGATCCGTGGCCCGCGGGTTGCCGACCCCTGTTTGAAATGACGACGGGAAAGACACATATTTATTGAAGTTCGTTTTGAGCTAAAGGTCGGTGGCAATCATGATTACTAGACATCGGATGTTTAGGCATTAAAAAATCGTCTTTTAGGCGCCTAAAAGAGCACTGAAAATGTCAAGGATAAGGAGAAAAAAGGTACTAATAATAGTAAAATGAAAATTTATAATAGTAAAATGAAAAATTGTTTATAATTTTTGTCTTATTTTGTAAACTTAAATGCACAAAACAAGTTCGTATATTTTAATGTAAAACTAGATTTACATATTTGCAACTCTTCTACATGTTTTTCTTAACAGTTTGTATTAGCAAGTAATATTTGCGTATTACCAGTAACATTTTAAAGATCACAATTTCAAATTTGAGACGACTGGGAGACAAAATCAGTTTGAATGCGGAGAAAGATATCTGAATGATGTGACTGGTATATATTTTAGAAGTCCAACTCCAGCAACACTGAAACTTTCAGGGAATTTATATTTATTTGCACTTAAAATGTCGGCGCCCTTGGTGTATTGACAATCGACCATGTTCTCAGATCATGACTGGTATTTATGAAATAGGGAAATGGAGAAATATCAGTTGGTATACTTTCAAGAATTCTCTCGTAATTTAAAATACCAAGACGTGAATTGAAGAATTCGTAACCAATGGTCACGTTGGACCATCACCGATTTTTATGATTTTATCCTGTATCTTAGCATTGTGTATAAAAATAATAAAAAAAAGTCCTAAAAAAGGTAGTTATGCAAAAAAAGGCATTTATGCCCAAATAAGCAAAAATAAGCATTATAAAATTTCGTCATATGTCATTATTTGTCATGATTCATGCACATATATTATAAGCCTTTAAATATGTTCGCTAGAATAAAATAGGCATTTCCCTAAACATCAGATTTCTAATGATTACAATCACAAAACTAGTACGAATAATTACAAAGAGGATTACAATTAGCATTAGAGGTAGACATCCTAGTTCTAATTAATTTCTAGTTCTCTCTAAATTGACTTATAGCATATCTAACTCTTCATTTCACTACACTACACTCCCTTCACCTCTCCTCAGTTTTCCCTCCCTTTCTCCCTCTTCCCCTCTCTTCGGCCCTCTCTCTTGCCACTCTTTTTCTTCCGTTCTCTTTTCCCCCTCTCTCTGTTCCCTCCTCTTTTCTCTCTCTTGTTTTTCTTTCTTTCTTTCTTTCTTTCTTTCTCTCTCTCTCTCTCTCTCTCTCTCTCTCTCTCTCTCTCTCTCTCTCTCTCTCTTGTCTTCGTCTCTTTGGACCAAATGACACAGAATCCGCGACGAATTGCTGTGAAATAACCAAACGCGCGAATTGCCAATGAATGAATGAATGAATGATTTTACGTGGCGAGACTCAGGTCAGGAGGCCTGCTCTTCCGTCTAACCACGTAAATTTCGTTACGCTCCTTCTACTTCTTCCTCCTATGGAGAAAGAAGGTGTTATTTGGGCGACGAAACAGGCAATTTGAATTTAGCTCAGAGGCTTCATTTAGGCTTGAGGATCTTTTACATGCAGTAAATCTACTAACATGGGACCGCCGGCTCTACTTCTCCTCCGAAGGAAGGCATACGAAAGATTTTTTCGCCGTTACAAATCCACGGCTTCGATCGGGTTTGAAACCGCGAACTTGAGTATAACAGCCCAATACGTTACACCATCGCCGCCGCTGTGCAAATACGGTTATTGTGATTTTCTGCTAAGTTGTAAGTACGATGTTTGTGAAAACATTACTGGTGGCTCAGGGCATCAATTGATGTTTCTGCATTGCGTGTACCCGGGTGGTCCTAAGATTCGAATCCTGAGTGCGACGGGATTTTTGAAACTAGCCATTTGGCTAAGGCGAATTCAGCTGCTTTCTGGGCGTGAATTGTGGCGGCGTGCTTCCCTGATCAGGATTTTCCCGTGGTTCTCGTATCAACACCAGGCGAATGCCGGAGCAGTACCCTAACAAAGGGGCACGGTCTGTGCGCGATCTTTCCTTCCCTTTATTCTATACACAGCTCTTCCTTACACACACTTCCATCAACTCTAGTTGGGAGACGAGTTGGGAGCCTGGAGCTTGAGTAGGTGGGCGCCGGCGGCCGTGCCTCGCCGTGGGCGGGTGGGCGGGGCGCGAGACGGACACTGGGCCCGCGCGCTGTGCCGCGTGCCCTCTGTGATAAGGTTATCGGCTGCAGAGCAAACGATGGAAGATAAGTGGGCCGCGGAACCGGGCCGGGCCGTGCCGGGCGGGCCCGGTGCCTCCGCGCGCTTCCTCCGATCCTCCTTGCCAAGGTCGCTCCTTCATCGCCACACCGTGCCGCCGGTCCCAGGTCGGAGATTGGAGGCTTAGAAAGATTCGTCGGTTATCTGAGATACAGGTTGTACCCAGTTATCTCGGATTTGCAACATCGGCATCCTCCTAACTGCTTCTCCACCGGCGGACGGGGTGAGAGTCGAGAGTGGAAGCACCTCTCGCCTTTGGGCCAGAGCCCCAGCAACCCTCAAGGCGAAGCTCGCCCACTCAGCCCGCCAAAATTTAGGGGTGGCTCTTTCGGATGCTGCCCCGTCTGCCGGTTGGCAGTTGGTTCGCCGATCCCTTTCCCGAAGCCAGGGGCACAGGTCACCTTCCGGCTTCCAGAAGAACAGACAGGCAGGGTGGGATGAATTGGAAGTATTTTAGGAACAGAATCGGGGAAACAGATAAGGTACCATTTTGGCAAAGGAATAGACGGAACAGCGGGAAAAGGAATGGAGAATGAAGGATGGGTCAATTATAGATGGTGGGACAGCGGCCAGCTTCTCCTCTTAGTCGCCATTTACGACGGGGAGATTCCGTGGTGCTATTCTACAAAAAAAATCATCCACATGGACCTTTCTGTTATTATTGTTATTATTATTATTATTATTATTATTATTATTTATTAGTTTTATTTTCTCAACTTTTATATTGGTTGTTTTGTACAAATTGGGTGCTACCAAACAGAAGAATTCATACAATTTACAAATATTTACAGATACATACACCAGAGCTCATACGGAAAAGAAAACCATTATATCTTAGTTATTTACATAGTATTTACCCTCTTCTAGGATATTGAAAACTTTCTTACAATAAATCATCTGTCTAGGATGACTGAGTTTGTAGTTTGTGAAGTACTCTGTATGTTATTTTTAGTTGTAGTAGTGTTGATTTCAGTTGTTTGAGGATGACTCCTGTGGCCGGTATGACGAGTGGTAGAATGCTGATGACTTCTAATTTGTACGGCGTTTTTACGTTTTTTTTTCGTTTAATTTTTACGGCCATTTAAATTCTTTAAATTCTAATTTATTATTATTATTGTTATTATTATTATTATCATCATTAAACCACATTCGTTTGCTGTTATATATATTATACAATGTTTTCATTGATATTGATGTACGCTAACATTATGACGCAATCTGGTGCCTGAAGCTCATAGGCTGAAGTAGAATGCGCCACCCCCCAATCTCCCAAGAACCCACCAATCTCTTTCCACCATGGATATTCCGATTGAGTTTGGTGCATAATCGATATAACACCTATAAGATTTCGAGTTTTTAAGTCGTGCTTGAATCTGTGTTTAAATATGACTGATGTTTTGGGAATCTACAGAATTTTTTATTCTCTTATTCTCTTTCAAGAGCATCGCAATTATCGATTTGCATTGGCGACTCTTTTCACAGCCTTATTCGACTATATCCTTTACAAGAGTCTTATTGTCATATGAACATCCTTTTATTAACGTTCATTCTTTAATTTCTCTGTACGGGAGAGTGTTATGTAATGTTTCCCGAAAATGGTGAATTTTTGTCAGAAAAACTCTTATTACAGGGTCCTAGTAACGAAGAAAAGTGGATAAATCCAGGTGTTAAATTTAGAAAAAAATCCTCTCACACGTGGTGTAGCCACAATGCATATTTTGTGGGTTCTTGATACCAAAAATCGAATGACGGCAGAACGTCCGTCAGTGTCTCTCTCCCTTTTTCCGTCCGTCCGTCCGTCCGTCCGTCCGTCCGTCCGTCCGTCCGTCCGTCCGTCTGTGAACAACGCTAGTGGCTAAACCTTTCAGCCGAATTTCTCCAAAATTGATAATCCTCAATCGGTCTGGCTGATGTCGCGGCCCCTTGGATTTGAAACCTATATTTTAGTTTTGGAGAATACTTTAAATGATGCCCTTAGAACATATTCCACATTTTCAAAGAAACGGCTCCATATTTTGTTATTGCTGTTGTTGTTGTTGTTGTTGTTGTTGTTGTTGTTGTTGGATAGTATGAAGGACTTTTAAGAGAATGGTGCAGGTCTTATGTTCATTGAAACCCTGATTTTTTTTAACATTACGAAAAAATTTTGAATTTTTGCAGTCTTCCTACAACTAAAATATTAATGGTAGAGATTTTGTCCCTTAATGAAAGCTGGTCCTTAAAGATAGATATTGAAATAAGGTCATGTACAATTTTTCGAAAATTTGAGGACTTTTTGAGTAATTTTGCGTGAAAATACGGGCGAGTAAGTACGTGCTGTTTTAGCACTTGCTGTGCGAAGTTATCATACATGAATTGGGAAAGTCTGATTTCTCTGCTGTTTATTTTTTTTATTTTTTTTTTAAATTCACAGAGTAGGAGGAATAATATTTCGCGATCCAGGTTACTTTCCTATTTGCTAATCTTAATGCTACTGTTACACGTGGAACTCGGTAACGGGACTTGCCGAGTTCGGTCGGCGTGTGAGAAGCTCATCAGGGTATTGATACAACGAAATCGATACATCCCCACACTGCGCTCATGAGCACGTACTATTGATTTCTATATGTCGCAAGTTCGTAAAGGATTTTATCTAGTCAGAAAGGGACACGCACGAGAGGTGTAAAAGGCATTCAGAGTCTAATTGTTTTTGTATTTAACGTATTATGTTAGTATCGAACAAAATGTGATCTTCGGGGACGTGTTTGTGTGGAAAAAGGCTTCTGAAACATCAATTGAACACCCGGCAAAAGCCAAATCTCTGTATGTAATTGAGTATACGCCGCAGTGCGGGCGGAGCGTTGCGTTGATCAAGAACTAGCCCTTAGAGCTTGAGTGTGCAGTCCGCGCGGGGCCTGGTGGGTGGACGTCCTTCCTCGCTGTCGACCAACACATTTTGCCTGCGCCTGCTCGTGACGGAATAATATTGCTCAGTGGGCGTTGTCGGTCGAGTATTGGGTCAAGAGGTCAGTGAATTAAACTAATATTTAACAATCAATTTGCAATATATTTTTAAAATGTTAAATTGAGACGCGATTTGCGGACCCTCCCTGGCCTTTCTAGAACATATTTGGGAATTGTTTATAAAATTAAATGTTATAAAATTGTTAATTCGCCATTTTCGGCATTGGGACATCGGAGTACCCTACCCGCTTTCTGTTGCAATTTTATCTCGTGTCAATGGCCTTTAAATGAGATAAAATCAGTCCGTAACCCCTCTTTCAATATTTTAATTAGTTTACATTTTAGCGTATAACAAATTTAATAGTGCTGCAACAATGTTTTACGGTGAGTATGATCATATACATTATTGTAGTATAATTCTATAATTTGGCCACAAGGTTTGACAGGCATCTTTTATCCAAAACAACCAATTTTTAATTTGTATACAAATATACAATCTACATAAAGAGTTTCTTAGGAAATTTCGGAGCGACGTTTCGGGGAACTCAATTTTCCCCATCCTCAAGCTAGATTGTGTAACGGAGAAAAATTGACATAATTACTGAGATGATACTAATAAAACAATATTACAAAGAAATAGAGCACTCGATAACATAGAGACTCACCACTTTAAAACGACAACAATCAAAATGAAAACAAACTTATTGTGTATAAATATCTGTGTGTGTGTAAATTAAAAATTGGTTGTTTTGTATAAATGCTGTCTGTCAAACCTTGCAGCCAAATTCTTTGGATTAAACTATATTGAAGTGAACGACAGACATTTTTTGGTATGTGAAGTTCATATCCCGTATTATTTATTTTTATCTCCTCTAGTTAATAATACGACAAGCCTGGCATATCAGTCGGCTAGCTAGGAAATTTATTATAAACATTATCCTACAAATGAACGTTGAAACGTTACGTTGAAATTACGAACAAATTACGTTGAAACGGTTATTCTTCGAACAGTAGTGCTAATGATGTTTTTTGTCAAGGGCACGTTAATTTATCGAATTGTGGCATATTCTGGAAGTTTTATAGTTTCTCGTTCGCCCAGTGATGGGAAATTTAAATCAAGGTTCATTTGGCGATAACTTAAAAAAAAACTAGTCGAAAAAACTAGACGTTCCGATCTCATTGCGCGAGATTCTCTTCAAGGTGTTACATTTCTGGAAATAGATAGTTGTTACAAAATCATTTTTAACAATTATTTTTTTGGCAAAATTATATGTCGAGTGAATATGGATATGAGCATAACAATAAAATTACAAATAATTTAAAAAATACAAATAATTTAAAAAATACAAATAATTACAAAATACAAATAATTAAAAAATACAAATAATTAAAAAAATACAAATAATTAAAAAAATACAAATAATTTTAAAAAATACAAATAATTAAAAAATACAAAAATTAAAAAAATAAAAAATTACAAGTTTTAATTTTTTTTAATGTTATTGCTCATATCCGGTTCCTTGTTTTGGTTTTGTCACAATACAAAGAAAAAAATCTTACTTTAGCATTAAAAGAATAAGAAAGTGACGATAAAAAATGAATAAATGTAACTAATTGATCAATTTTCATGTAACAACAATTAGAATTAACCAAGATAGTTTGTATTGATGTTGTAATCAACTATAGACTCGCACCGGAAGCTAATGTTTACCTCACTTAGTCACAAATATAATTATCGTCTCACCGCACAACATTCTACCAGTATCAGTCATGGTGTGTGTTGGTATGGTGAGGATGGTTGTATTTGTCACTTCCAGTGAGGTGCCGAAGATGAAGGAGCATGCAGCACATAATTTAATTATGTATTCACTTGGTGGTTGAAAGGTATGTAACGTTTGTCAAAAAATTTGTAAATGTGTTCAACGACAGCCAGACTTGTATCCGACACGTATTTTCAGTAGCATTATTGTAAATGTGTGTTGTTTCCTTCTCATATTATACAGCCCTGAGGATGGAAATAAATTTTCCGAAACCGGGTTATAGATTCTTTCTTCTGACCAAGCCCCGTTAACCTGCCTTCATTATAAAAAATGTAAACAAATTCTAGAAAATGTTTTTTTCGCATTGTCAATTCCCCGGTCTACAATATTGCCCGTGGGGTGAGATGTCAGGTAGCAGAGTATTCTAAGCTGGTGTTAGGTGTAGGCATAAAATTGCATTTTTTACTTTCTCGTATACATACGTATATACGGGAATAATATACGGATTATAGACAAAGTTATGTAATGCTGCGGAAAATGGATTTCGGGATTTCAACGGATATACATGTTTCGGGGGGCCTCTGATACCAAAAAAGTGGTTCTTTTCAAAACGTCCGTCCGTCCGCTTGTGTCTGACAAAACTACTAGCGCCTAAATCACACGTACGATCTTTTCCAAATTGAAGAAACCCCTGTCCATCTGGCTACAGTTGAAGCTTTGAAATTTTGAAAAACACTCTTTTAAAGTTCGGGGGTACTTTACATGAAGCACCCCCGGACGTTTTGAAAATTTTCTCAAAAACGGCTCCAAATTTTTTCTTTCACTTTCTTGTAAGAATAGAGTAAAATACACTTATAAGGGTGGCATAGGTCCGAGTTTCGTGGTTAACTCTGAATTTTCAAAAATTGCAAAAGTTTGAATTTTCTAACTTTCTAAAAAACATTTTCGTCTTTCTAAAACTACAAATTTAAAGATAGAGAGTTTTGCTTTATATGAAATCTTTTGCTCATCAGTTCTTTTAATAAGGTCATGTAGATTTTTTGAAAATTTTAGTAATTTTCATGCAGTATGGAGTGCAATATTTGCAAATTTATAAACTTACAAAAACAAGAATTTCTCAAAAACAGGTCCAATTTTTTTCTTTACAATTTTCGTATGGATAGTGCTAGATGCACTGTATAAGATGACATAAACACCATATTGCTCTATTCTTTTTTTTTTTCAAAAACTACAAAAATGTAATTTCTTTGACTCGTCTCTCACGTCGGTAATATTTACATTAGAGGCGATTTTTTCACGTACATGTGCTTTAAATAATGTCACATAAAGTTTCTCGAAAATTTCAGTGTTCTGTGAAAATGATCTCAAAATTCCGCATTTTCAAAAACGTTTAAACGTCATTTTCTCAAAAAAGGATCCACATTTCTTCTTCAAACTTGTACAACGGATAGTCGCAATGACACTATTTAACATGACGTAAAGTTCACATTGGTGTATTGTTTTGTTTTTTCAAAAATTACACAAATGTAATTTGTTTGACAAATCTCTCACGTCCTTATGCACATTTCAGTGGATACATTATTGAATTTGTGTGTAGAAGTTCTTTAAATTACTGTAAATGAAGTTTTTTGAAAATTCAATAGATTTTTGAAAAAGAGCTTCAAATTTCGCGTTTACCGTAAGGCTTAACGCCTTTTTTTTTTCAGACGGCTCCAAATTTTTCAATGAAAATTGCTATTTAGAACAAGATTTTAATGTTATTTAATATTTTTAAAATATTTCGGTTCTACGTTTTGGAAACGGAAAAGTTGAGAAAATTTCAAAAAAATGTACTTTGGGCGGCGATAGATGGCAGCTGGCCAGAAGAAAGGGCAAGACTGTACACAACCAGTTCACACCAACGAAATTAGAAAACCACCACGAGAAAGTCTGTGCCATTCTGTAGCACATCTAATTTATTTATTTAGAGTCACATGAACTACTTGATCATTAACAACCTGTTTAAAAAGTGCAGTTACTAATACATTAAGCAGAGAATTTTTAAACCTGGTGAATGAAATTTTTGTTATTCTTATACTCTAAGTGAATTTTTTAAACACACTGTTACTTTTATTGGACTGTATCTCATGACGACATTGTAAGTATTCGTAATGATTCCCTGTTAACGCTAATCTTTTGGCGTATTAAACGTTGGGAATTCTAAAAACCCTATTTGGAAAAAAGAAACATTTTTACACTCTGATCTAACCTCGTTTACTTAGGAGAAAGAAAGAATTTTAATGCTACGGCGGAAGACGGGGCGTTTTCCGTCAGATAAAACGTATTGTTGGACCCTAGTGACGAATGACTGGATAAATCTTTTTCCTAGGTTGTGTAGCTCGATGCCACGTTTCGTGGGACAAGAGAAGACAATGCAAAGGGTTGGGGGCCAAACGTGTGCTGTGGGTGCTCGTGTGCGCGCGTGCAATGCAGCGCCTGATGGCGAGCGCGCTCTGGGGCGGAACGCCGCGGACGCCACTTTTACTTTCTCACACGCGCTTTGTAGGTGGACAACGGCCATGTTCAGCACAAAAACTCTTATTGCCGGGACCGGGAGCGGTAGCTCAGTGCATCAACTGATGTCACTGCAGCGCCTCTGACCAGAAGGTCCTAGGTTCCCACTCCCCACGGCGGCACGATTTTCGACACTAGCTTTTCAGCTAGGTCGAATTGAGTCGCTGTCAGGAGAATTCTAGCGGCCGGCTGCTCTGATCGGTAGTTTTGTGGTTTCTCCGATCAACGCCAGGCGAATGCCGGAGCAGTACCCTAACAAACGGGCCACGGACCGCGCGCGATCTGTCCTTCCTCTTCCTTGTCCTAACCTCTCCCCTTACACACACACACACTAACATGCACTACACTACCACATATTCCGGGAGACCGGTGGGGAGCTTCGAGCTTGTCCCAGCTGGGGCGGTGCTCCAGCGTCCTGGTTAGGGGGAAACCCCGCTAGCCGACGGTAGGTCGGCGCCGGATCTCGCCATCCAGCGGGAAAAGATTACCGCCATCTCCCGAGGAAAAACATGCACTACACTCACGGGACTGATGATCAAAGCAGTTGACGCGCCCGGAAATACGAAAAAATCAATCAATCAATCAATCAATCTTATTGCCTGGCCATAGTACCGAAAAAAATGGATAAATCCTGTCCCTGTGTATAGTGACTTACTTCCTCTCCTCTCGTGGTGCAACCAGAATCCACGTTTTGTGGGTCCATGATGCCGAAAAATCGATTGAAGTCAGAACGTGTCCGTCCGAAATCGCAGTTTTGGTAAACACTTAACTCGAGAACTGTTGTTTATTAAACATTTGAATAATTTCAGAGCATTTGCACACGCGTGTCAAGTAGATAAACAAGAGTTAGCTTTATTATTAAATATCTGTCACATCAAAGCAAAAAAAGTATAAAAATAATGAATAAAGTCATTATATTTATAATGAATGAATGAATAAACTCATTATATTTATTTAAAACCATCATTCGTTCTATATTCAAATTACAATAGGTTATAACATTATTCTTCCACATTTGTTTTTCATTATTTCTTTTTTTAATAAACATAAAACAGAAAAACTACAAAAATTATTAAAACAAAACCTAATTTTAAGAAAATGAATAATCAACTATGAATTTACTGTTTTATTTATACTGACCTGTCGGGTGCAAGTTATAAGATAAAAAGTTGAAATTTTGAGAAACTGTAGAGAATTTACAGGGCTATAATTTCTATTTAGCCATTTTTAAGATATGCTCAGAAATGTGGTATTCTTAAAAAACGAAGGAAAATGGTTTTTTTTCTATTTCTCCCTTCTTTTTTAGCTGGAAGGGTCATGGTGGAAATAAATGCCTGGAAAAAATCTCAAAAGATCATCTTTAGAAAACCGCGAGGATAATTTAACTCAATATTCATAAGCTTAATATGGTTAAAAAAATTGTATACATATTATTCAGGGTAAATTATTTATACACTTTAATTTCGATTTTGAACATAAAAAAGGGTATCCCCTGGGGGCAGATTTGCCTATCTTATTCCGCTACCTCTTTTTTGATTAAAAATTGTCCTGGGATAGGGTAAAGAAGGTTATGAGAATGATATAGGTCCCATATTCATTGAAATTCCAAATCTTCGGAAAATTGCCAAAGTGCAACATTTTTGTGGGCATCTTGATACAACTACAATATTGAAAATAGATTTTTTTCTGAATGGAATCTGTTTTCTTAAAGGTAGATCTTGAATTAAGGTCTTGTTCACTTTTTCGTAATTATGAGTAAGTTTGCGCAAAATATAGGTGACTTTAAATTTTTTTTAAACATTTTTTTCTCAAAAACAGCTCCAAATTGGTTCTCTAAGTATGTATCTCTTCGTATGTATCAAGGACGGAAAAAGTAAGGTGCCAGACCCGTTTTCGGCGAACTCCGTATTTTCGAAACGAAAAATTTAACATGTCAAAACTACGAACTTTAAGATGGATATTTTTCCATGCACAAAGTCTGTTGTAAAAAATCAGCTCTTTTAAAAAGGTCATGTACAATTTTTTGGTAAAAAACTAATAGGTTTTGCGTAATTTGTGCTTGAAATTAAGGCAATTTATAAAAAAAATTGCCCAAAACCACTCCGAAATTTTTTCCATGCATAGATGAAGGGACGCTTAAGAGAATGGCGCTAGTCTCATTTTCGATGAATTCCCTGAGTTTTCAAAAATTGAAAATTCCAAATAGTGTGAGCAAGTACTGCATGTGCTCTTGTAGCACTAGATTAAAGTTCATTACGTAACGTTCCGTGCGCGTGCGTGCATCGGCCGCGCATCTTCGCCGTTCGCAAAACGTCCGAAGGAAAGTTCTCCTGGGCATTCCGACGTGCCGATGACGTCATCGGCACGGCCGGGATGGGCTTTCCACAGTTTCAGTTGTGAGGGGATGTGAAGCGTGCGCGACGAACACGAATACGTGCAATTCCATTATATTGATCCAGAATAATCCCAAGCTGTACGACGTGTAGTTTTATTTCATGTATTGTTCTGTTAGCAAGTGTAATTTAGTTGGTTACCTAAATTATCTGAATCAGTGTAACACGTGCCAAATTTAAAATACTAGATATTTATCAGAAGCTGTGCAGTATTAGTGAAACATGGTATATTTGTGTGCCATGAAGAAGTTATGCCACATTATGGAATGGTGCATTATTGTACAAAAGAGTAAATTTTGCGTAATTTCTCTGATATTTATGCAATTGTAAAAGAAAAAAATTCTCGAAAATTGTTCCAATTTTTTTCTTCAAATTTTTTTTCTCGTATGTCTCAAGGGACGGTCGGAAATAAGGTTCCATCCACATTTTCGGAGAATTCTACGTTGAATCAATTAAAGTTTTAAGCATCGGCCCGAATCGAACGACGTTTTTATAGCGTAGTGGGATGGATGACGGCGAGTTAAGTCGGAGGACCTGAATTTGAGTCTTTGTGCGGGAAAATAATTGCTGGTTGAAAACACTTTTGCATATTTATGCAGTCGTAAAATAAATAGAAGCAGTTTACAAATGGGAGAAAGTATGTGCTGTTGTAGTACGTTACACTTACACACGCTCCAACGCGATGACGTGATGAGTCTAACACTGTGCATCGTTCCGGCAGAGGTAGTCAGGGTATCAATTGAAAAGGTAGTTCAGGGTATTTCAGAAATCCGTCAAACGCCAAAATTTAAAATGCGCTTTAGCGATGGAATATAGTTCCATGAGAATAGACACATCGCTTATTCTATGTTTACCTGAAAAATATTCATTTATTAACTGCTTTAATATCAAAAAATATTTAGAAATCGGAAAAACTGCGACACTTTTTCTCAATTTTCTCGACATGACAAATTTGGCGTTTGACGAGTTTCTGAAATAAACGATTCAATTGATATCACTGCAGGAAGGACGTATGTTTCCGCGGCCGGATTCAGTAGCTCGGGAGCCCCGGCGACGCTGCGCAGGGCATGACGCCCTGAGGAAGGTCGCAGAATGGCGGCCGAAACGTCGACACCCGTGCCTGGGACAGCCAAGCAGCTGATGCAACTGCACGACCTCTGACTAGGGTTAGAGGCCCGACGGTGGCAGGATTTTTGATAATAGCCACACAGCTAGATGGATTGCATCCTCTGTCCGGAGGAGAATTCTACCGGCCTGAAGCTCTACTAGATAGTTTTCCGTAGTTCTCCAATCAACACCTAGCGAATGCCGGAGCACCCGAACGAACAGACCACGGACCGCGCGCGATCTTTCCTTCTTCCTTGTCCTTACGCATACACTCAAATGTATGCGTCACCATCACACTTATCAGCGGCTTCGAACTTGTCCCAGCTGGGGCGGTGCCACGCTGGTGGGAGATACCTGGATGTGGAAAACAGTCACCCGACGTAGGTCGGCGCTGGATCCCGCCATCGAGCGAGGGAAGATCATGACGACCTGCGGCGATAAAAACATTCCCTACACTTATGGGACCTCAGCAGTTGATGCGCCCTGAATCACAAACGAATCAAACATCGAAGCGCATCGAAGCGCCGGATGGTCTGCCCGACTTGGTGGCACTGCAATGAAGGCGCATCTCATCGGTCCGGTGCAGCGTGGCGGGCGGAATGTCCCGCAAGGGACCTGCGCCGCCGCCACGCCCCCCTGAGTTCTCGCGGAGGCCACAGGCACCTGCCGTTAGCCGGCCACCGTGACGCCGCGCCAGTCGGGGCAAACACGAAAAGCTCGCACTCCACTGCCTGCGCGCTCCCGCTACCCCGCGGCCGAGCACGTGGCCCATGCTCCGACGACGCAAGAATTGAAACATTTATTTCAGGGCGTTAACGTGTTTCATTTGACGTATGTAGTCTAAGAACAGTAAAACAAATAGTGCCTGATAAGTATCATCTGCACAAATTGCATTACGCTCTAGAATCTCTTCCTAACCTTTGAACTAAAAATTGTTGAATGATGAAAAACTATCAAAAAATGCGATTTGAGCAACATTTGAAAAAAGACATCGTTGCCGTGTTATAGAAAACGCATTTCCATTGGAAAAGGAATTGCAGACTTGTGGTTTATGTTGGTAAGACAAATGTAACCCTTACCGCCAGGTCTACTCCTACCACTACTAACAAAAGGAGAGGTAAAAAACGCGTGCGCATAGCGAAGCTACATTTTATTTTTCAATCAAATAAGTATAAAGAAGTCGTCATTGTAGTTCTTGTTACTAAAGAACCTTAATATTTTTAATTGGTTTCCAGAGGCCTGTAAAATTAATTTGTAAAATGAAAATTATTCGAATAATAAAATTATTCTACATTCTGGTAAATAAATTATAAATTTTATTTTTTCTTTCGTGTTGGTAAAAATTGTTTTATTCCATGCTAAAGGAACTTGTCTGTGATAGTAAGCAATACGACTTTCGGTGTTATTGTTCGATTTAAATATAGTGTCTTGTGACAGATTGTCAACTGGATGCCGTTATCCAAAAGGAAAGCTTCGTTACGATTTTAAAGTTTGGTATCGAAGCTCTCGATTAGATCACCGTGTCACATTGATGATCCGTCACAAGTCCCTATATTTAAATCAGGAAATATTTTTTTTTCAAATACGTTTATACAATCTTATATATTAAAACTGTTAATAAAAAGTTTTTAATGTCCCTCCTATTGGGCTCCCAGAGAACGGTTTTAAACAAGTGAGGTACCAAAAGAGAGAGGAAAAAATTGGAGTGGAGGTCACTAATATTGAATAGATCACAGCTTTCAAATATTAAAAAAAAGCTACGAAATTTGCCTTGTTTGATATGCGCGGAAAAATGGAATGGAAACGGAAAGAAGGCGTCATGCGCAAGTTGGCAAATTCGCGGGAAATGGAAGAGCTCTCAATCTTGCTTAGAAAACATCTTGTTGTGATCGTTAAAACGATTTTTTGTGACTATAAATTGTAAGTATTCAATGTACGTACATATTATTCTTGTGGTATCTACGGAAAACATCAAAGAGGTGAGGGAGGTCTGATTATTATTTGAAATTTTTTTTTCATGCATTTTGTTACATACATGAAGGTAAAGTTGATAGCAGGATTTGCTGTTAGAGACCAAAACAATGTCCATGTGTATACAAAAAATTGTACGTGTAAAAATCTTGGTAAATACAAAACAATGTATTTTCATTGATATGCAGAATTTTCTGTCGTATGCTTTGTATAGAACTTCCTTCTGTGCGAAGTAATCGCACGGGTTCAGCTAGTCAATTTCATACTCTCGCATCCAGTGACAGGACATTCATCACTACAATACTGAAGTTTAAGCCTCTGTGATAAATAATGCTGTTCATTTTTTGTCAAGATCTATTGCTTTTAATTTAAACACATTGTAGTTACTTTATGTCCGCAGTGATGTAAACTTGCTTTTAAACTCTCCTGTGAATAAATAGGTATTTTGACATCGTAGATCATGAGATATACAGAGCACATTGTGTCTTAAAAGAACACCCTCGGAAGTGTCATGTCTCCAAGGAATTGAGCGTCGGGTGCTGGTTGAGCGCCGATTTTCTCTCCGTCGCGTCCGTGCGAAAGCGCTCGCATCACGTGGTCGGCTTTACTCCCCTTGTGACTCCCACGCGTCCCCGCCCCGCCCCGCCATGCCCCTCCCCGCCCCTCCCCGCCCCGCTCGCCGGAGAGGTCCAAGGTTGCGCCTGAAATTTCTCACCGCCTCTTCTTTACGATTCTTGCATGGTTCGATTTTGCGGTGGAACACGCTTTTGAAACATGCCCTCTCGCCAGTTTCCTTTTGGCGTGACATAGAAATTCTCTTGGATGTGGGAACCATGGGAGAACAGAAATAGTGTTGGAGCCTATCAACGGGAGCCCCCGTCTCCCCCGTCTCAGACCTCGCCACGTGTTGGAAAACTCGGGGGTTGTGGCTGGAGGCAGGACAGCGCCTGGTGGCTCATCCCACACCTTGTCTTTCACCTGCGAACGGAAGGATCGTTTCGAGCACTCTTAAGATGGCTGGTGACGGTCATCTTTGACCCCTCCTCACCCCCCCTCTCTCTCTCTCTCTCACACACACACACACACACACACACACACGCGCGCGCGCGTGCACAAACACATACACCACCGTCCATGTCGGGAGACTGGAACTTGCACCGGCCTGGGCGGCGACCTGCTGCGGGAACTTCGCTCCAGCTCCACGGTGGTTGAAACAAAATCCTGCAGATGGCAGTCCAGTATGACAGGTTTCGCTTGCCTCAACATCAGGAGCGAAACTCGCTCGGCTGAGAAAGCGGCGTTTGGCGCCCGCGCTTGTCACTCGCACTTACTTCAAGTATAGAACGCACAGCTCAACCGTGAAAACAAGCAATAGTGCAAATTATGGAAGAAGTAGGAATGAATCAGTTTATCTTAGCGAGAACATTTTAAATCCCTCGTACGAATTCAGCAAGAGACAGAAGCTTAAAGTCAGGTGAACATCTTTTTTTAGAAAGGAGGAGCAATATCGGTTCGGAAAGATGTGGCTTTCTTCTGATGCAGAGTTTCGGAAATACGTCTATAGGGAACTCAGGATTGACTCTTTTTTGTTTATATTGTATATTAATCAAAGTTGATTGGTGGTATTATTTTAATAGTAGAAAAAATATATTTGCTATGGTAACTATAATTAATGTTGAGAGAGCTCTATGATAGAATGCTTTAATGCTTATTTCCCTGTAAGTGGATCAAGACGAATGACTTCAATTCACTATAACCGCGAGTTTATTGTATCCAGAATCGACTGAATTATTGTGTTATTATAGTGAACTAGTGTCCCACAGAAGCGAAAATGCTGCTGAACAAATGCACACAAAAGGCTTTGCAAACAGTAGCATGCACATTACTCAAGAACAACAAATAAAATATCATCTTTTAAAATCTCATCTCTCACCAAGAACGTCAACAATGTTGCTGTTCCATAACACAAAACGTGAATATAAAATGTGTAGCGTGGGGGCTCTTCCTTGAAGCCTTGCTGACGGATGACGCCAGCGCTGTCGCTAGCAGCGACACCCTCATTATGGGAATTCAGACGGTACGCGAACAGGGAGAATAATCGGAAAACCTCAGTGAAGTATTTGCATTTTCAATTCAAGTATTGGCATTGCCAGTTCCTGGGTATCTAACGAAAGCATACACACCTCCCACGTGGCCGGAGGCTGCATAGTGTTCTTTGAATTTCTGCACGCATTCAAAATTAGCTCCGCCCGCTCCCGCCCCCGCCCCCGCTAACACTACCAGACGGACAGACGCACGTTTGGCAGTCAATCGATTTTTTTCGGTATAAAGGGCCTACAAAACATGGTTTCTGACGTGTAAGAGAAAGTAATTTTCCTACTTATAGAAAGTTTTATCCACTTTTTGGGATGAGCTGGAGCTGAGCAATTCTAGGAGCAGTCAATTCCATTACAACCATAATTAATATACGAGCCCCAGGTATATCTTTATATCAAACTCCACTGTTTGTAGGAGTCACCGGAATTTCAGCGCTTTTACTCTCAAGTTCTAGCTGGTGCTTTTCCGAAAGTATGAACAGACCGGCAATGCGTTTTTTTATCGAAATTCTCCTATTTCTTGCGCACTCTTCCAATACCGTGTATTGTTACAATGTAAACGGTTCGTTGTCGACCCCAGGGGGACCCCCTCCCTTGGAATATGGACATAGTGAGTTGTCGCGAGGAAGGTGGATTCGCTGAAATGTTGGTCGGTGGGGTCGGTGGGCTATTCGCATGCGGCGGGTGCGCGGCGACCGAGGAGGGCCGCCTTTTATAGGACTTTTTTTATTATTTTTATACACAATGCTAAGATACAGGATAAAATCATAAAAATCGGTGATGGTCCAACGTGACCATTGGTTACGAATTCGTCAATTCACGTCTTGGTATTTTAAATTACGAGAGAATTCTTGAAAGTATACCAACTGATATTTCTCCATTTCCCTATTTCATAAATACCAGTCATGATCTGAGAACATGGTCGATTGTCAATACACCAAGGGACATAGTGAGTTGTCGCGAGGAAGGTGGATTCGCTGAAATGTTGGTCGGTGGGGCGGGAGCGGGCTATTCGCATGCGGCGGGTGCGCGGCGACCGAGGAGGGCCGGCGGCGCATGCTGATGTCCTCGTCGCCTCTGGCTCCGCGGGCGGCCGGCGGCCGGCGGCCTCGCTCGGGCCGGGGCTCTTTCTCACACGGCTACTAGCGAACCCGCAATCCTTCGATATCGGTTGATTGATTGATTGATTGATTGATGTTTCAGGGCGCGTCAACTGCTATGGTCATTTGTCCCGTTAGTGTAGTGTATGTTTCTTTCTCGGGAGATGGCGGTGATCTTCCCCCGCTGGATGGCGAGATCCGGCGCCGACCTACCGTCGGCTAGTGGGGTTATCCCCTAACCAGGACTCTCCCACCAGCGGGGCACCGCCCCAGCCGGAACAAGCTCTAAGCTCCCGACCGGTCTCCCCAAATGTGGTAGTGTAGTGCATGTTAGTGTAAGTGTGTGTGTGTGTGTGTGTAAGGGGAGAGGATAGGACGAGGAAGAGGAAGGACAGATCGCGCGCGGTCCGTGGCCCGTTTGGTACGGTACTGCTCCGGCATTCGCCTGGGTTGATCGGAGAAACCACGGAAAACTACCGATCAGAACAGCCGGCCGCTAGAATTCTCCTCCAGACAGCAGCTGAATTCGACCTAGCTGAAAAGCTAGTGTCGAAAATCCTGCCGCCGTCCGGACTCGAACCTAGGACCTCCCGGTTAGAGGCGCTGCAGTGACATCAGTTGATGCACTGAGCTACCGCTACCGGTTTCGATATCGGCAAAACCGGCGTTTTGTTCCGTTATTTTGAGATCGACAACTATTAATACAGATTTTCATACGTCGTAGTATCGAGTTAAGTGCAGCATTCAACACGGTACATAATAATAGCGAGTGTTAAAATTGAAGTACGTGAGAAAAATGCCTTGTGTATGCTTTAGAACTGCGAAGTCCTTGCTTTCCGTCGACTCTCAGCTTACACGACTTCCGCGCTGCTGCGTGCTTAGGTACAATATGAGAAGCAGGGAACATGCTGAGAGCCTGTCTGGTTGTCGAATGGTAGCACGTGGACGGGCGAGATGTTCGCGGAGCAGAAGTCTCGCCGAGGTCCCAATCGCTGAGTTTCGGCAAGTGGCTCGCCTCTTCTTCTTTATCGGCGGTATCGCTTTGCTGTTTCGAAGACCAAACGTCCGCGAAGTTATCACACCTATGATTCTCCGATGCAATTTCGCATTATTTCTTACAAGATCTCAGGTGATGCTGTATTTGCTTATATTCGGAATATTGAGTGTCCGAATTGGCAGGAAGAAAGAATAAATGCACAGCGGAGTCGAATGCATCTCGACTAGGCCTTTCCTGATTGGGTAGCAAGTGGCAACACCATTCAAAGACATGCAGCCTGCGGCGACTGCTGCGACGACCAGTGTGGAGTAACTTGTAGAGATCAGTATCTCCAAACCGTGTGTAGTTGAGGAGTTGCTTGCAAATATACGTGTGTAATCAACTTTGTATTCCTGTACATACTATATTGAGAAGTGATTTCGATCATACGAGTTGACCTTTGATCGATCATACGAACTGACGTTATTGCAAAATCGATGTAAAAAAGAAGGTATCCCAAAACCTGCTGATTTCGTTCCCGAGATTGACTTTCTGGCTGAATAAATACGTAAAATTTCAAGTAAATATGAAAATGAATTGGTAACATCTATTACATAGAAAAACAAAAAATCCCGAGTTTTCTTTAAAGCTGCTTTTTGCTCAACATTCTACTCTCTAGTATTCGGTTTTGAGAGAATAGCGCGCGAGTAACATAGTATGGTAAAATAACGAACAGAAAAATGTAATGTTGGAAACAGAACCTATATTTTTGTAATGTATTTATTTATTTAAGGTCACTTTATATCACCTAGGTCATCAGTAGGGGGCGAACTTTAATGAAATTCAATTTTTTCCTTTTCACTTTATAACAATGCCATTTAGAGTAGAAATTTATTTTATGGGATGACAAAAGGAGTGGACCCATTTTTATGTCAATATTTTGCATTTTTGGTCGATTTCCACTGTCATTTTTTTACCTCTTATATGTCATTTTGAATGCATTTTTTGGTCACTTCATCGATTTTAACATTATTTTTAATGGTATTTACTTCAAATAATATTTACGAGATGCAACAAATGTTCTCAACAGAATTACTTAGTAGCCTCTTCGATTGGTTGGCTCAGAAATGTCTTGGCAACCGTTGTGATGTAATTCTTGTGACGTATTCAGCGCCTTTGTCGGTCCGGCCGATTTCGGGATAACTCTAAAGACAGAGATTTCCCGTTTTTAACAATCCAAACAAACGTTCTCTAGAGAAGTTCACTCGAATGACAGAAGCCTCGATTACGAGTCCTTTAGAAACGTTTTGAAGTCTTGGAAAGTGCCTTGAATTTAATTGTCGACGCTTGTAAATGATGTGGCCAGTTTAACGGCTCCATCAGCTTTCTCATTGCCAATGATTTTTTGATGCGAGGGGATCCATATTATTTCTACTTGGGTCCCATTTACAGCTTGATTTTCTAGAATCTCCTGAATGTTTTGGATAATTGGATTGGAAGTGAATCTAGTCACGGGCTCTGAGTTGATAGCGAGTCTGAAACAATTGCGATGGGAATATCTTTTTGTGTCGTAACACCGAGTATAATGGCTTGAAGGACTGCCCTCGCTTCACAGGTAGCAATGAAGAAGTCATCCGGGAGGCGGTGAGCGACAATTTTCTTAGTTAATGACTGGAATATTGCACAGCTTGTCATTCCATCACGTTTACACCCGTCTGTTACACGTTAAAGTCTACACTCGGTAATATTTGTTGTATTCTTGGAGTAGTGTAGATGCTGTTTCTTGCAGCCTACGAATAGATAACCCGAAATATTTATATCCTGAAACCCGAAATATTTATATCCAAAATGCTAGATCGCTGGTCACCCTGTTTGTCCTTTGGCCACCTTGGAGACCCACTGCTCGGAGCAGTAGCCTCCATGATGTGGGATCGCGTACTCCTTGCGGGAGAAATGTTTTAAAGGCAGCTTTATCTCCACTGCGTCTCAGCCTCGCACCAAGGTCACAGCGCGAGCACTGACGATAGAATTAGGCTGCAACCAGTGGGGCCAGGTCCTTATCATCACATCACGTCCACACAAGCACGTATAATGTACAATGGACATTGAAATGATCGGATATATTTTTGACTCTCTGTAACGAGGATCATTTTGGTGTATCGTTACGTGGTTAAAATTTTATAGCAACTCCTGAAAAAGAAACCTGCGCACATTTTCACTCGCACCGGATTTTCCGTTCACTGAAAATTGTATTGTTCAAAAACAGGATACCTCCAACTAATGCATTCACCGTCATTTTAAGTACTTAAAAAACCTCGCTCTTCTGGGTTTGAATGTCGACTCTCACCAGCAACCACTACGAAACACAGTCAGGCTTACGTATCGCGTTCCGTGCTCGGCGATGGACGCGAGTTGTGCGAAGCTGCTGCCGAGAAGATGCTTCTGCCGAAACACCCGTTTGATAAGAATAACCGCGCGGAAGAAGCGAGCGTTGGAGCTGACGGGTCCCCTGCCAAGGCCACCCGTCGCCCTGCGGCGCCTCCGCCTCCGCCTCCGCTTTCGCCGCCCCCGCCGCCCAGCGCGCTCGTCCCATTCCACAATGAATGACGAAAGGCGTAAGCGGTGAAGCAACGCGTCGAGCTTTCTCCGCCCGGGAGCGCCCTCGTCTGCGTCGCCCCGGCTGGCGCGAGGCGGCGGGGAGCGATGCTTGGACAGCCGGCGGCCGCCTCCGCCGCGGACCGCCTTCGCGAAACACGCAAACGCACAACACCCAAACCATCGCACTAGCGGCTCTTCGCTGCTGGATTGCTACATGAACGAGCGCTGATGCAACAACGGATACTTTCTCCAACTACATCTAATATCCTCAATGTAGGAAGACGCCGAAAATATGTTGATCGTCTGCTATTTTCGGATATTTAGAGTTAAAGAAAATTGAGACATTTACGGCACAAATCTCTATTTTTATTGTTGTACTTTTGCTATGATAATTGTTTGCGGTTTTTGAAGACGCAAAGAGGTCCCTATTGTACCCCAAAATGTGACCTCCGCCCTTTCTTGCCAAAAACGGGCCGCGGTTCCTGAGACCGTTGCGGTACTAGAGGCACTGCACATTGATCCTCTCAGCCACCTAAGCCGGTTTGTAACGTCCGTTTCATTACCAGCCAACAATATATAGCCCGTACATCAACGATGAAATTACGTTTTGTACCTGGGTAACTCCACATGAAATTGGCCGGAAAATTTTGATCCCTTCCAATTTGTCTAAAAATTGTTTCATGTGATGTAAAAAATCTAGAAGCATCATATTAGTGCACGTGTTCGACTTTTGCTCTTTTCTTTTTATATATACCGAAAATTAACAAAATTTCTGAGCAATTTGGAGAAGCATTAGAAAAATTAAAATCTCTCATTCTAATATCAACAAATGTTTCTCACAATGATACACAGTTCAAAGAATTTTTTTCTGCAGTGAAACTCGGCTTTGTATGCCAATGTTTTTACTCCCGAATTGAAAACGAATTTTCTTCAAACCTAAATTCCCAAAACACGTCATCGTCGATTTTCGAGATGTTTGGTGCTACAAATTCTAAATTATGATGCAAACCATCAGCATGTGACACTGGACATATCAAAAGTTACGGGTGTCTGAAGTCGAGTTTTTCCAAATAGAGAATTTTTAAAAGGGGGGTACGTATGTTTTACGATGTGTGAAAATGCATATTTCTGGATCAAATTGTAGATGCCGTAACAATGTTTCTAATAATATTTTCCGTAAATGTTCCATTTCTTCTGTTATATTCCGGTGACGGGAAGGGCGGGGCAATCCGTGACGCCTTCGACGATTCCGAGTGGCGCATTTCGTCGTTGCGCCTGGTTATTTCTTTTAAATGGGTGTCACAACTGAATCCATCTTCTTATTTTCAACGCTAAAGCCATCGAAGTTCAGTTCGTAATGGGGTACGTCATTACGTCTTCGGGTAATGTTAAAGTTCTGAGATGGAACTTGTGAGATGTTATTTTAGGCGGTTTACAAACGTCCGTATATTTGATCGGTGTTGTGATTGTGCGTTCCTGCGCAAACCATCGCAACACCGCGCTACTGCGCTCATTGCATCAGTATGGAGTCACGTGCTACTGAGAGGCGAGCGTTCGATATGTTCAGTCTGTTCTGCTGAGCCATTGTGGCGTCGAGTTTGAAGCAGTGTTTTGTTGAGTGGACTAGTGTTGGTTTTGTATTGAGAGTGATCAAAACACGGATACGAGATTAAATATATATTCCATTTATTAAACAAGAGGACCTCTGCTTTTTCTTGATGCCAACATAGAATACAATTTTCATTTATTTGATATTTTGTGGAACACGACGTACGTATTATTGATCTATTTGTTCTTTTTCATTTAAAAAAATAGTTTTATACTTTTCTATGCTTAAATTTCTGTTATCCATTACAGTGCAAAATAAAATTAGCAAAAGAAGTCAAGAAAGTGATTGTAAGTGCGAATTCAGTGAAAAGTGGGAAAATGAGTTGCTATTATAGCAAGTTATTCAGGGAAACCGTGTTGCATTGCTTGCGAAAGTATTCTTTCATAAAAACAATCTTAAGAGACACTATACAACACAACATCAGACTAATATTGAAGAAATAGGAAGCTTGTTCTTGGCTCACAGTTACGAAAAGTATATGGAACTAAGAAAAAGGAAGAAATCAGAAAACGACAAAATATTTTTGTTAAAGTAGTGAGGACTTGGCGATGACAAGCAAGCGTCATATGAAATTACTTTAGCACTCACGAAAAAAAGAAACCTTTTTCTCATTGAGAAGAAATTGTTAAGACTTGTCTCTCAGTGTTTGCACGCCATCTTGGTAATAGAGGTTTTGAAAGCAAAGGAAACGAAATTACTCTATCAAGGCACACAGTTATGTGACGTATCGAAGAAATCTCTCAGAATGTATCTCAGCAATCGGAAGACCTTAACATTTCCTGTACTTTCTTTTCTCTAGCTTTGGACGAATGAACGGACAGATGTGATGATGCCCAGTTAAAAATTTATGAGGAATTTATGATAATTTTAATATCTTTGAAGAACTTGCCAGTCTGGTGTCATTACATGGCAAACCAAGGGGATCAGACATATTTGAAAAAGGTGAAATCTTGCTCAGAGGTACGCGTAGATTATAACAAACACCGTTCTGATGGAGTGCCATCAAGGCTAAGTCAATGGGCTACAACTTTGCGTGAATTTTTTGGACGGAGGGACGGACGTTTTCCGTCAATCGAATTTTCGGTATCAAGGGGCCACAAAACATGGATTTAGGGTACACCACGTGTTAGAAGAAGTAATTTACTATACATTGAAACTGGATGTATATAGAAACCCTTTATTGTTAAAGAGACCCGACAATGAGTTTTTCTGTCGAAAATTTGTTGATTATGACACCAGTGGGGTGCACGACAGCAACAACCCTCTTGTTCAAAGATTATTTCTCACTATTGTAGATTGTTGCTCCAATAAACATGAATCTTTTGAAACGACGTAAATTAATTAATTAATTGAATAGCGTTGTAAGCCTTGGTGAATTCTTTTTGTACTGAGAAAACTGTTGGTAGTTCTCAAGTACATTAATACTTTTATAAAATGTCAAAATGGTCTTCATCTCATCTCCGTTTAGTGAAAGAGTGAAAGAATTATCATTTCTAATCCCTTGAATATAAGGGGCATGTTTGGATTATTTTCTGCGTTTCGATCTTCATTTCTTCTTAAGGAACACTGAAATTAATTCCAGGTATGTTCTCCTTGACTCAGTGGTATAGAATTCAGGTGTTTTAATTTGATTCTCGTACGGTAATTTCAACCCGGATTTCATTGCTAACCGTTTATGAATGCATCCCTAAACTATCACTGAGCTTCACATGCGCTGTCGCGAAGAAATGCCACTCAGCCGAAATTACAAAATCTTTTTCATGAACTGCCAAATTGAGAATTTTATATCGGTCATTATATTTAGTCGTGGCACCATAAGACATGTAAACTATTTTATTCAACATTAGAATTCCGGATTTTAATAATTGTGTTAAGTTTTTGGATATAATGGACTGTTGTGATATTATGGCTAAGTTCATCAGGTTTATTTTCACTCGGTAATATCAACCAAAAGAGTGAATCGTGCCTTGAGTTCCTTGGATTTGCTCCAATGGACATTTTAAAAAAATATTTAAGTTCGCTTTTCAACAAATTAGGTCATAAGCGACCACGAGTATGAATTTAGAGTTCACACAAGTTTTACAATTATTCCATTACACAATTATATACAGTTCATAGAAATATTAAATTGTCATGAAATGTCAGTATTTTGGATTTTTACTTAATTGGGATATATACACCTATTTATTTATTTATTTTTTTACAATACATAGGCCTTTCATCTATGAAATGAATTATATATGAACTCTAGTTCACTAGTATCTAGACAATTTCGTCATATCACTAAATGGCAATCTTCTATTGATGAAGTACATTTGTGCTTTCTAAAATATCCGCATCCACTCAGTTATGCACGAAGATGTGGATAAATTATGTTGCTAAACATAAAAAATAGGATATAAATATTTAGTAACAGGGTTTATCAAATTTTTCGTTATCAGGGCCCGGCAATTCGTTTTTCTACCGAAACTTCGCGTTTTTTTCGCGCAGCATTACATAACTTTCTCTCTAATTTTAATGCTATGGCGGAATACGTTTTCCGGCACACGATAGGGAGAGATGGCTCAGGGCAGTCCCTCTGACCGGGAGGTCCTAGGTTCTACTCCAGACGATGGCAGGATTTTCGACCTTAGCTTGTCAGCTAGGTCGAATTCAGTTGCTGGCTGGAGGAGAATTCTAGTGGCCGGCTGCTCTGATCGCTAGTTTTCCCTAGTTTCTCCGATCAACGCCAGGCCAATGCCGTGGCAGTACCCTAAAAAAGGACCACGAATCGCGCGCGATGTTTCTTACTTCTTCCTTGTCCTATCCTCACCCATTACACACACACTTACACTAACATGCACTACAATAGCACCCATGCCAAAATACCGGTCCGAATCTCAGAGCTTGTCTCTACTGGGGCGGTGCCCCGCTGGAGGGAGATACGTGGTTGGAGAAAACCCCGCCAGCCGACGGTAGTTCGGCGTCGAATCTCCCCATGCAGCGGGGAAGACCACCGCCACCTCCGGGAAAACAAAAAATGCACTACACTTACGAGACTAATAACCGTAGTAGTTGACACGCCTAAAATTACGATCAATAAGATTCCTCTTCTTGCGAAGTTATTTTGTAAGGGTGAGAAATTAAGAATGGAAAAGGAATTATTTTACAGTTGTGGAATGAAGCCTCCCTGTCACGGAATATACAATGTAACTTGTGTGTTCAAAATAACGATAATGATTCATTGATGAATGTGAATCTTGTAGATCCGATTTCAACGCAAAAACTCCAGGACTTCAAAGACCTGCATTGCCACATCGAGTTAACTCTGTGCTCGTGGGTTTGCGCGCAATGAAAAAGTGTCGAGCCACATGCAGAATGTTCTCCTTGCCACATGCGAGGCGTGATTATCCCAGGCGATAAGGTGAAAAGTGTGTGAAGGCGTCTAGCATCTTGCGCCACTGGGCTGCGTTTGTCCATCGGTCAAGGGCGAAGCGGACTGTTTGAGCAGGTGCTCGTGTCAGAGTTTCCGCTACCTCGCGACGCGGCCTCGCGTGGGCCGAAGATCGTTGCGCGTCTTCTGGTCGCCGCGAGCGGTTTCACATTCCGCTCTTCGTCCAAACGACCGGGCGCGAAAACGTCCTCCGCCATTCATCGGTGTTCCCGACTTTTCTTAACCGAGCGTTAAGGTGACGTTTTGGGACGATTGAAAAGCCGTAGGTGCTGTTTTAAAAAAGGTACGAAGTGAGTTTGATCACGCTGTTAATCTCTTCGTTCCAAACGGAGTCTTACGTCGGGACGCGGCGGCGCTCGCCGGGCAATTCGACCCAGGCTGCATGACAGGTCTCGCGTGTCAGAAGGAACTTCACCTTCTGGAACTCTGTCGGCAAACTTATATACTATTAAATATTAATTTTTTTCACGTCTTAATAAATTATAAATATATCAATACCGAGCGATTTGCGTTCGATCAGTTTGCTATTTCCTTTGAAAGATGTGCCGTTGGTGTGGTGTTTTCTGTATGTTAAATAGAGAAATGACTCGCGTAGACCCCACAGTCACGTTTTCAAGTAGGAATTGCTTTGTGGAAGCCGTTTGCGCCTAGCCGTCCCTACTGCGCTGCGCGTCATTGTTGAAAGAGATGAAAAGCGAGTGGATGGAGGACGTGGCGTCGTGCCGAGCGGCAAAGAGCGCTTGTACGACGGTGGACAGAGTGGCGAGTGTGGAGGTCCCAAGGGTTCTGTCCAGACGCCCCGCCCCTGCACAACCACCGTTGCCAGCAGCCGCAGGAGGCTTTCGGTCGGGGGCTGAAACACAGCGGAAGGGAAGTGAAGCTGGCTGCTGGGCCGCGGCCAGGAGTGCTGGAGGGGGAATAGCAATAGAGTTGCCGTGCCGTTGTCCGTGCAGGCGCAGAGAAAGGCATTTTACCAACATGACGCAGCAGCAGTTGCATGTTCGCTTGCCGTGCGAATGAATGAAGTTGCATGAAGTAATATATTTATGAGCGAAACGCATGATACCAGTTCCCGAGTGTTACCACGAGCACACAATTATGAGTTCTCCACTAATCCTATGGTCATTGAGGTGAAATTAATATTACATTGGATCCGTTGTAAATAGATGAAAAGTTTTTTGATAGCATCCCTACTAATGTCAAGTTTGCATTTGTACCTTTGTGTTGAGTGAAATGGCATTAGTTGGTCCGTGAGTCCTTTTGCAGACGCCGTCGAAACAATCCCTACTTCAATATTGTAGTTGCAGGAAGACGCCGAATTTTTTTTTTTTTGAGTTTTCCAGAAAATCAGGGATTGTAACGAAAATCGTATCTCAACCATTTTCACGTGCAGCCTTTGTGCTATCCGAGGAGAAAGTAAAAACAAACAAACAAAAAAACAACAATTTCGAGCCATTTTTAAGAAGCTTTTAAAAATCTTGCTTCTTCATGTGAAGAACCCCACTTCCGAATTCAAATATGTGCTTAAAGCTCAGTCTTAAGAGTTCGTTCGGATAGATGGGAGTATATGAATTTTGAAGAAAAATCGTCTGAACTATTTAGGCGATAGATTTGACCACAGACGGGTGGACTGACGCACAGAAAAACAGATTGCCCTCACTCGATTTTTCTGTATACGGGATTCACAAAACATTGATTCTGACTACACAAGATGTTAGAGGAAGTATTACATTACATATACGAATAATTATCCACTTTTTTGTTACCAAGGCCCGTGAATAAAATTTTTCTGTCACATAATTTCAGATTTCTGGCACACGATTACAATACTTTCTTTTCGCACGAAGTTAGGCCAGAAAGTAAAAATGTTAAATACAAAAATAAATAGTTTAAGTAAACAAATTAAATATGTTTAAGAAGAAATGTCAGTAATTTTGTACAACAAATTTACAAAACACTAATTTAACTTATTGAGGCGCATTACATCATTTATTCTCGCCCTTTTTCATGGCTCTATACATTCTCATTTTTATATGGCTCTATACTTGTAATAGTTATTCTTAACACAGCATTCAAGTGTAAATCATTTTACCTTAATCTTGTTCAATTTTTATTTAGATTCATTAAAAAGAGTTTAAACACAAATAGAAGTTAAACTGAATATTACTAAATATTTCTTCGCAAGATTTTTTAAATTATATTTTTAATTACGCAAATAGTAATAAAAATTGTACAAATTTTCTTGCCCTTCTCCATACTTCTGATTTAATAAGTCATCTCTTTGTAAATCAATTATTTCTAATTGTATATCAACAGGAATATTACCTACAAATACATTCTACATCTACGCGTTTTACCGGGAGAGATGGCTCAGGGCATCAACTGATGTCTGCCGTCCCTCGGACCGGAGATCCTAGGTTCGTCTCCCGACGCCGGCAGGATTTTCGACTTTCGCTTGTCAGCTAGGTCGAATTCAGTTGCTGGCTGGAGGAGAATTCTAGCGGCCGGCTGCTCTGATCGCTAGTTTTCCCTAGTTTCTCCGATCAACACCAGACAAATGCCGGAGCAGTACTCCAACAAACTGGCCACGGACTGCGCCCGATCTTTCCTACCTCTTCCTTGTTCTATACTCTCCCCTTACTCACACTTACACTAACATACACTACACTACCACACATGCCGGGAGAGCTTAGAGCTTGTCCTGGCTGGAGCGGTGCCCCGCTTGTGGTAAATACCTGGTTAAGGAAAACCCCGCTAGCTGACGTAAGATCGGCGCCGGATCTCGTCATCCAGAAGGCTGACGGGGAAGAACAGCGGCACCTCTCAAAAAAACATGCACGACGATTACGGGACTAACGACCCTAAAAGTTGACGCACCGGGAATCGCCAACAAACAATCAATCTACGTGTTTTCTTGAAGCAATCGAATTGCTGCTTGATGTCTGTAATAAGTGCGAGAATATTTTAATTAAATAATTGCAACGTTATTAGTACTTTAAAAATGCTTACATTTTCCGTACTCACTATTTCGTGACTATTTTCACTCCTTGACTAATTGACTGTTGTTAAGTTCAACTCGCGCTGAGAGGGCAACTCGGCGCTCCGCGTCCTCCAGAGGTGCTGTTGGGTGCCAGAATCCGCCTGACCTCGGCTGGACGTCGCATGGACCAGAGAGCGAAAATCTAATCGTTTATTTGCACGATAATATATTGACATAATATCCCAACCTGTTAATGTTTAATCAATTATCTATCAAGTAAACGGGATGGATACTGCAAGGTAATTATCGTTCTTTACCAAATATATTTCATTAATTATTATTGATTTGAATGCTTTTTAAAAAAATCATAACAATATTTTTTATTAGAACTTATCAAGGCATTTTGAAAAATTATCTTAAGAAATATTGTTCTATTGGAACATTATCATGTTTAAAAAACAATTGAAAATACGTTTGGACTCCTTATATTTCGTGTCTTCTTCACTTCTATTTTATGCATCATTTATTGAAAGTTGTGCAGGAATGTGATTTTTTTTCTAAAAATCAAGCTACTAAAAATTCATAATACATTATTTACGAAAAACTGATTTAATGAGGCTCTAGGAATATTCATCTCAATTCTCGTATGATCTTTGCCTATTTCTAGATTTTAAAGGCTCCTGTAAATTGGTTTTGAGTCGCAGTTATCGCCTAGTGTGTTGTGGTAATATTTTATTTTAACGTCTCTAACGTTATCGGAAAGTGTCCATGTCGGTGATCGAAGATTTGTGGCTTCCCCGTGCGTCCTGGTTTGAACCCGGAACCAATACTTTTGTTGTTAATAATGGTGCCATCTTCAGTCCACACGTTCCAGAGGCCAATATTTTCAATGGCGAAAGTCAGAATCTCCCATTTCTGGCAAATTCGTGAGGTTCTTACGAATCGAGAGTTCCTGTCAATACGATAATCAGAGGCCTTGTATTACCTATTACTTTCTGCCGTGTCCAGTGGTATCAGTGTATATCTTCTAGGCTTGAGACGATACTTATCTGTTTAACTACTTCCTCGATGAGCAACTTCTTGTGTGTTGGTTCCATTTTCATTGACGTCGAGTGGCTGCCAGCATTTGCAGCGCGAGTAGATTTGCAGCGCGAGTAGATTTGCAGCGCGAGTAGATTTGCAGCGCGAGTAGATTTGCAGCGCGAGTAGATTTGCAGCGCGAGTAGATTTGCAGCGCGAGTAGATTTGCAGCGCGAGTAGATTTGCAGCGCGAGTAGATTTGCAGCGCGAGTAGATTTGCAGCGCGAGTAGATTTGCAGCGCGAGTAGATTTGCAGCGCGAGTAGGTTTGCAGCGCGAGTAGATTTGCAGCGCGAGTAGATTTGCAGCGCGAGATTGCAGCGCGAGTAGATTTGCAGCGCGAGTAGATTTGCAGCGCGAGTAGATTTGCAGCGCGAGTAGATTTGCAGCGCGAGTAGATTGCAGCGCGAGTAGATTTGCAGCGCGAGTAGATTGCAGCGCGAGTAGATTTGCAGCGCGAGTAGATTTGCAGCGCGAGTAGATTTGCAGCGCGAGTAGATTTGCAGCGCGAGTAGATTTGCAGCGCGAGTAGATTTGCAGCGCGAGTAGATTTGCAGCGCGAGTAGATTTGCAGCGCGAGTAGATTTGCAGCGCGAGTAGATTTGCAGCGCGAGTAGATTTGCAGCGCGAGTAGATAGTTCATTGTAATGAACTAAGGTCTTTTTCATTAATTGTTTTAGACAAAATGTATTATTCGCACAGGAACGTCCTGCTCTAAAGCCATCTAGTCTTTCTTTTATCTTTTTTTAGATTTTCTTTCGCTAAACTTGTCAATATGGACTATCCACTAAATCCCCTGTAATTTGGTCATTCTTTCTGATTTCCTTTTTGTAAATGGAACTTATGCACTTTTCCACTCTCCTGACATCTGCTCTCCTTTAAGGCACTTATTATACATTTCTGTAAGATATTCTACAGAAACTAGATGTGATGAATTTTTGTATATGTGTCAATTTTTCCACTTCACTTGTCGAATTTGATATTTCGTCAATTTCTCTCTTTTGCGTTCTTATAATTTTGCAAGCTGTTCTTTATTTAGAACTACCTATCAAACTATATCTGTTTCAATACATTTGTTCCCAAAACCCATTTTTACTTTCTTGCTACGGTTTAGGTAGAAAGTTATGTAATGCTGCGCGGAAAAAACACGAATTTTCCGCCCTTTTCAAAAGCTCTTATTACAGGGCCCCGGTAACGAAAAAAGTGGATGAATTCAGTTGCTAAATTTATAAAAAAAATCCTCTAACACATGGTGTAGACAGAATCCATGTGTAATGGGTCCTTGATACCGAAAAATCGAATGATGACTGTCTGTCCGTCCATCCGTCTGTGAGAAACGCTAGCAGCTAAGCCGTGCAGCCGACATTCTGCAAAATGATATTCCCCAATCAATCTGGCTGATGTTGCGGTCCCTTGAATTTGAAACAGATATTTCAATTTTGAGGGTACTTTACATGAAGTCCCTGGGAACGTTTGGGTCTGGGGGTTTGTCTTTGAAAACTCGTTTAGGTTTGTAAGTTTAATAATAGTAATAGTACAATTTTTAATTATATTTTTTCAAATCTTCATATTAGTCTAATTGTTATCATTAAGTAAATTATGTTGAATTATTTGTACTATGATAATTTCGTATGCAGTGAGATCTAAGTTTGATGTCGTCGCACTCTTAACACTGTTTAGTAAGCGTGCGTTCGTAGAAATCTGACCATTCGAAAGTTTTTAGAACCCGTGTGAAATATATGGAATAAACTCTTTATGTATTATACGCTGTATAAAGGATGTGATTAATAGTTTTTTTCATTATGAATCATTGTATGTTCCATTCTAAACTAATTGTAGAAATACTATCGGTAGCAAGCGACTGCAACCATTCTATTTGACTTTGGCCTGTCAGGTTACGGAGGTTAAGGAAGTGCAAAGTCCACAGAGCCGAAGGATGGGTGACCGTTGGCGACCTCTGTTGCTAAACTATCTGGCTGAAGGATTCGAAAGAAAATGTTCCCTTTCACTTTTCTGCATAATAGAGCTTTCCCAGCAACGTTGAGTAATTTTTGAAATGCAACTATTCCGTTAGTAATTTTCACTGAGATGTGTTTAGTAAATATTACGACCTGTACATTGATTAACACTTAACGTGTACGTATTAGTATGTCAACTAAACAGCAGTTTCTTTAAACAGCTGTGGAAGTACGTTCGCCTTCGAGAGGATTCGCTCCCCCTCCGCGTGGAGCTCCCTTGCCTGCTAGCTTGGTAAAGCCTCAACGGCCTAGGTACTCGCTCCAGGCAAGGCAAACCCACGTGCCTTGAACGTGATTAAGCTCTTTGTTCTTCCAAAATAACTGATTAATCGTATGAGCTAAATATTGCTCTCCGTGTATCTAAAGAAAACTAATATACTGTTGTATAATTCAGCATTTTCTTTGCAACATGTTCCTTATTATGTTCTTTTTAATTTATTATTGGGAGATTTATTGCAATTTCAATTCATTTAGAAGGTGTAGATTTAAGGGCCCAAGATATTGCAAGGCTGATGATGAGCCCCGTCACTTCTCATTTTCAGCAAAGTGTTGGTGAAGGCAAATTTATTCAGCGATAACGGAAGCAGTTTCATATGAAGAAATGTATTCAGTGCTTTGTCATTCACAGGTTCAAAAATAATCAATTTTTAAGAAAAAGATTGTAGAATTTACATTTACCAATACAAAAAATTACTTTAGAACACGAAATTATTAAATCTTACTCTAATGCTAGTATCAAAACTAAGTTCTTTGATCGTTTTATTTAGTTTGTAACATGTTCAATGAATACAAATTTTTCATGTTACCTTTTTATTGCATTTTTATCCATATTTATGCACATAATGAGGTTCTGGTTATTCCAAACAAATGAGTCCTCACCTAATCTTGTATATAAACGTGGAAACAGTGTACCGAACGTGCGTTCTGCGGCGGCCGAGCTGCAGCCTGTTGCTCCTCGCGCGAGCACGAGCGCCAAAGCTCCCGGAAACAGAGAATTGGAAAAAGAGTCACGCGGTGCAGTTCCGCGAGCGAAAGTGGGGATTGGCTCCGACGAAGCGCCCCCCTCCCCCTCCCCCGGATCCGCCCAGCAGCACTCTCGCTTCTCCCTCCTCCACCGCCTCCATCCTTCCAATAGCCATTCCAACGAGACTTGACAGCGTAGCTCCGGCTGACGGGAAAGTTTGACATTGCAAAATATGATATTCTTACACATTCTTCTTCTTCTTCTTCTTCTTCTTCTTCTTCTTCTTCTTATTATTATTATTATTATTATTATTATTATTATTATTATTATTATACATTCCTATATATTCTTATTGCATTATGTGATATTCTTATACTTTACCTGCATTTGTCATTTGTTTTATGAAATAAGCGTGAAGTGTAATGTTACGTTGTTAGTTGTGTGGTTAGTGTTGAGTAGTGCAGTGATCAGTGTTGGAATAGAGTAAGAGACAATAAATTAAATAAGATGGGCGTGTGAGAACGTAAAGGCTGGCTCACGTAAGATGTTCCCATAGAATATCTCGTCAGTCGTTGTAGATATTGAGATGCGGCTTTTGCTAAGACTAATTTATGCGATGGGGCACATAAGATTATGTAAAATATTTTTAAAAAATTGCTTCTTAAATTTCAGATCTCGACACTACTTTTTCTTAAATGGATTCGTATAAATTACTTTTACTCATGCTAACGAGCTTGAGGTGAGTTCCTACATGTGCCTTATACTCTGTTACATATAATTTTTGAGAAATTTGGTTTTTACGATGACGCCGATCGTTAGTATTCTGGATGGTTGGTTGTTAGTTATTTCGGGCGCGTGAACAGTCAATAGGTCATTAGTTCCGTAAGTGTAGTGCATGTTTTTTCTCGGGAGATGGCGGAGCCCCCGCTGTTTGGCGACGTCCGGCGGCGACCTACCGTCGTCTAGCCGGATTTTTTCCAACAAGATATCTCCCTTCAGCAGAGCATCTCCCCAGCAGGGACAAGCTCTAAGCTCCCGACCGGTCTCCCGGCTTGTGTGGTAGTGGAGTGCATGTTAGTGTGTGTGTGTGTGTGTGTGTAAGGGGAGATGATAGGACAAGGAAGAGAAAGGAAAGATCGCGCGCGGTCCGTGGCCCGTTTGTTAGGGTACTGCTCCGATGGGATCTGAAGCATACATAAATTAGCCAAATTCCCTCATGCACTTCCGTGAAAACTGCACTGTAATAATTTCAACGGTTCAAACACTGCAGGACGTAAAGTTACGTGACTCACCGTGTCCACGTGCAACGTGACTCCCCCTGTCCACGTTAATCAGATCGTTGGTGAATTTGTATTTCAATAGGAAGTAAGAAATGTACGTACGTATATGTACAATTTTAAAATATTAATTTTCGTTTTGCATGGATCTCTAAAAGTAACACTAGTATTGTAACATTTTTTGTGTAGTACTTCCATTTCTTGTGTTGTATTGTCAATAGCTTTGCATTGTAAATATAGGTGTATTGTAAATCTGGAGGCTTATTATTACTATCTATTAATCAGCAAATTATTATTATTATTATTATTATTATTATTATTATTATTATTATTATTATTATTATTATTATTATTATTATTATTATTATTATTATTATTATTCTTTTACTTTTTTATTACTCCTCTATTTCTCAAGAAATGTCGGCATTCTTGGTCAAGACACAGTTTGCCTGTACCAAAATATGGCGTTGCTAGAATTTGCGGCGGCGATGGTGTTGCGGTTAGCGTATCGGACTGCTATAGCCAAGTTTGCGGGTTCAAACCCGATCGAAGCCGTGGATTTTTAAGGGCGAAAAAATCCTTCGTACGCCTTCCTTCGGAGGGGAAGTAAAGCCGGCTGTCCCATGTTAGTACACTTACTGCATGTAAAAGATCCTCAAGCCTAAATGATGCCTCTGAGCTAAATTCAAAAATCGCCTGTTTCGTCGCCCAAGTAATACCTTCTTTCTCCCATGATTGGTGAAAGGAGTGTAACGAAATTTGCGTGGTCAGACGGAAGAGCAAGCCTCATGGCCTGAGTCTCGCCATGTAAAATAAGGCAAATTCAATTCAAGAGCTTCCTCATACAGTGTTCTAACTTCTTTGATATAGTCTGTCATTAATGATGATTTTTTGATGACTTTCCTTCCTTGTCCCTTCATTCACCTCCTTCAAGACAAAAACTTTCTGGCGATGCTTCAGTGAATCGGCCTTTTGCATAGTTCTGAGATGTTTTTTCTCGTAGCTTCAGACTTCTTCCCAGCCTTCTGCCAATCCTTCGTAAATACACCATTTGCCGATACTTTCACAGGTACTATCTCCACTCTCTGTAATGTGTACATATCTTTCAACTCAACAGCTAGGGCTGGTATTTTTGATTTTTTCACCAACAGTTGTCACGAGGTTGTCGTCTGTAGGAAATTCAACATCATTAATAATAGCTGATCTCGCCATTTTATCAAATAAAACTATGTTTGGTGTGGTTTCTTCAACCGTCCTATCAGTTATAATTGTTCTGTCCCACAGTATCCGTGCTAGATTATTACTGATTACTTTCTCATGCTTGCACTTTTAATACGGTTGCTCTTTGCTCGATTAGTTGATATCTCTTTGCAAATTCCTTCGAATGATTTGGCTACATTATTATATCGCTGCAAGTATTCAGTTTGTGCCCAAAATGGACACCCATTGCATATATGTTGGATAGATTTATTGGTAATGGTAAAGGTATCCCTTTGCAATTGCACACTGGCTGATGTGGCCTACAGTAGACAATTTCAGATCAACGTCCTCAAAGCTCAACGTTGCTATAAATCTGCCATGTAGTTCTTTTTTCTTCCACACATTAATTCGATCTTAAGCTGTAAAGTATAGGAAATCTCTGTTCTCTTGGGCTAGACCTAAAGGCCTGATATTTGTATCCTGATTGCAAATTGTATTATGACGTTAAATTCTTCCTGCTTACGACATAGGCTTCCAAACTCAAAAGTCCTCTTGCTGCATTATTTCGAGATAAATATAATCTCTGTATTGAACTATGTGAATGATGAAGTCTATGTTTGGCAATCGCCGTTCTCAATTTTCTGTCGAAAGCTTGTAACGTTTCATTTTATCACTCCGAAGGTAAAAATTGTTACAAGAATTGCCCATGTGTTAATTGCAGACATTTTATTTCTTGAGTTGATGCTTGTCCCACAAAGTATTTATTTTGGAAAGTTCCTTCTTTTGTATCTTATTTCCGATACTCGTGCTAGAAATGTCCAACAAATGAAGCATCCCCAATTATTTATACGAGTGTTCATTGCCTAGGCGTTGTATGATGTTGTATGATGTATCTGAGAATTGTAATTCGCTTTCTTCATGTTGGACTTTACCACGTTTGACATTTAATATCGCACATTTATCCAAGCCAAAGTCCATGCAAATATCTTTACTAAATTGTTGGACCAGGGCAATTTCAGTTTGTAATTGGTCTTTATGACTTGCATAGTCATTGTGTTGGAGGTCGTCCATATAAAACTGATATGATAAAACTGAACTCATAAAACCGATGTGATATGCAAACATCTGGGTTTCTATTTCTACAGCACCCATATCCAGCCTCTCTAATGATTGCACTTAGCGGGCTAAGGGAGATGCAGAACCGTAGAGGGCTCAAACTGTCACCCTGATGCATACCTCACCGGATCTCAATTGCCCTGGTCTGATACGAGAATCTACCCTGGGTAACGTGTCTTCCATTCGGACATTCTCTTAGAGGGGAAATGCAATAAAGCTGGGCTAATTTTATAAATCTTTAGTATGCTCAGAAGCCACGTGTGAGGCACACAGTCAAATGCCTTTTTATAGTCCATCCCACATATGCATCATGTAGGCGTTTGCGGACTTGTGTAACCACACTAACTATAATCAATTGTTCTTTATTATTATTATTATTATTATTATTATTATTATTATTATTATTATTATTATTTTCATCATCCATCATCATCATCATCATCATCATCATTGCATGCACTACACTACCCAGCCGGAAAACCAGTCGGAAACTTGTCCGAGCTGGGCGGTGCCCCTCTGGTGGGAGGTATCCGTTAGTGAAAACCCTGCTAACGGACGAGTAGGTCGGTGCCAAATCTCACCACGTTAAAGAAGATAATTGCCATCTTCCGAGAAAAGCACATGTACTACACTTACGATGAGAGATTAATAACGTTAGCACTTGACGCATCCGGAATAACTAATCAATCTTTTCACATATTTGATTTGAGTATATACCCTGGTAACGGAGGGCACATGTATGTTCATTTAAAGTTAATTTATTCACATGTTATCATTCGAAGGGTTTTCGCTGTATTTTTCTAGACGAAGCTATTTTGCACCAATTTCGGCTGTCCACGATATTACTCAATACTTGCGGGCACATAGTGTGTTAGCTTCGTGAATCGAGCTTCCATCTCACCGAGAGTAATTAGCGTATTTTCTCCTGTTGGGAAGGGGCAGTCGTTAGAAGCCGTTGCGTCCCACGGCCATCACGTGCCCGCTTTGTGGTGGCAGTTTTTAAGCGAGAGGAGTGCGCGTCGTTGGCGCCATCCAACGGAGGATCATTGGGATGTTCGTCTGGAAACTGGAAGGAATATAGGAGCGACTGCAAAGCATATGTACGAGAGGATATTTTAATGCTGCTTAGCGGAAGACGTAGGTTGTGGCGTCGTGTTAAGGAAAAACACGGCTTAGCACAGGGTTTTGCCCGGCGTAATAATATGGACCGTAAAGTTATCATGACCGTCGAACGTTTCGTGTGCTGATTCCGTTTTCAGAAAATGCGTTGTTGTTAATGGACCATGGATGTGAACGATAGTTGTGCACATAATACTGAGAGTCCCATTGATGTGATGTCGGTTCGCGCTTCCTATCTCGGTTGTCATTTGTTTACTCGTGCGAGTAGCTTCGCTTTCCGATGGCCAGTGGGGCTGGGGGAGGGGGAGCCCATCGCGCGCGCGACTCAAAGGGAAGGCGTGAGGAGAGGAGAACACAAGAGACCAGAGGCCAACTGAAGCGAGGCGAGGCGAGGCGAGGCGTGGCGGCGCCCGCCAAGTAGGCTACGGAGGAACCTACGAATTCCTCGCTGCTGGACTTTCTCCCGCTCCGCCCCTCCCCGCCCCGCCCCGCCCCGCCCCGCCCCGCCCACTCACTCCCGCACTTGGAAGGAATGTCGAAATTGATGTAATGCTGCGGAATGGGCAAAAGGTGCGGGGCGCGCGCGTGCAATATGTGTTTTTGCTGCATTACACCACACTGGGCAAGCATACATCATTGTTGGTCGTAATATCGATTTATAAATTGAATACTTAGAGTAGCCAAGTTCCACCTTCAATACTTAGAGCTGATTTAGAGTTTAATAAAGGATATAGTTTAGCAATTTTTGCGTAAGTTTAATTGGTGATTGTTTTGATGTGATCTTTCCAGGTTAATGTTGAGTCGAGCATCAGTCCTAAATATTGAACTGGGAGTTTGTTTGGGAAGCCATTTTATTATTGAATTTTGTATTTTAAGTGGGGGAGGAGTCGATGGTCTTCGAAGTGTAAAGACTTTTCTTGGGATTTGTGATAGTTTAGTTTGATTCTCCACTGTTCAGCTCAGGTGATATCAGGTTTTAAGTCATTCTGAAGGTTATCGTAAGCGCAAAGTAATTCGTCGTGGACTGTGAATAAATCGGTATCGTCTGCAAAGAGAGCAATTTCTGAATCAGCTGGCTTTGGAAAATCCGATAAGTATATGCTGAAGAGTAAAGATGAGAGGCTTGACCCTTGATGGACACCGGCTAGTTTGACGTGGACTGGAATACGTAGAATTGATTTTCACGAGGAAATGACGATCTTCTAGAAAGCTGTCGATAAAGTAGTTTGGTGTACGTTGACGTTGGAAGTCGAGAAATAGTGCTCATGTATGTTTGTGTTGATGAAATGCATTAGCCATGAACTCTGTCTCCGGAGTTGGTGCGTAGTCGAGTGTCTGTTTCTGAATTCGAATCGAGCATTAGGGATAGCCTTTATTTCTGATACATATGTTTAAACGTGTATAGATTAGTTTTTCGAATAATTTGCCAAGAGTTGGAAGAAACTTATCGGTCTGTAATTGGATGGATTCTGTGGATCCTTTCCTGGCTTATTGAACGGAAGGATAATTGCAGTTTTCCAATTTCTAGGAAAATGACCTAGTCTTAATGCCGAATTGAAAATGGCGGTTATAGCCACGAATCTGGGTAGTTTGGGCTGTGAGACGCTTGATGCTTTATTTCGTTCGATGGTTTATTTCGTTCGATATATGGCTACACCTCCCGAAGCAACTTGTGAGGTTCTATCGTTTCTATATATTTTGTATCCTAATTTTTTTTTTTTAATTTTTGTATTTTAAATTTTTCGTTTAGCACTAAATGTTTCTGTAACACGCAATATGAATTTTATGGCGATACATGAATTGTTCAAATATTATTTGCT
The DNA here is from genome assembly GCA_011170035.1 of Teleogryllus occipitalis. Lineage (NCBI taxonomy): Eukaryota > Metazoa > Arthropoda > Insecta > Orthoptera > Gryllidae > Teleogryllus > Teleogryllus occipitalis. The sequence goes on from BLKR01002573.1 coordinate 91,105, forward strand.
GCCTTTTGATACCGTTAGCGTTCCAGATTAATATTTTTAGTTCTTGGATTTTATTTGCCATTTTGTGGGATTGGCATTAACGACTGTATGGTTTTAATTTGGGGTATTATAGCTGTGATTACTTAGTTTACTATTCTATTTACGAGTTGGACTACGTCAATTTGAGGTTGTGGGCTGTAGGTAGCCGTGCTGTTTGCCACGCTCTTGGCTTGCGTTGTGGGAGAGCGGGAAAGTGTTTGTTATTTAAATGAATAGAAGATTGCGTGCATCTTTCAGTTGCCTGGTGTGGTTTATTCAGATTTTTCTCTGAAAGGAATGCTGCCCGTGACCTACGAACTCATTGGTACACATGGCAGCCTCGATAATTAGCTGTGTGCGCCTCGCCGCAATTAGCACATCGGTTTGGAATTTTTGGGTTCAGTGCATTTAGAATTGTGAGGCTGACCATCGCAACGAACACACCTGGAAGTGACGTGACAATTTGACTGAGAATGTGCTAATGACTGACAATTTTTACATTGCACAGGTGAATAAAGTTTAATCCTAGGTTGAACCTGAACGATTCAGTTCATGAATTTGTTTACATTATAGATAGATTTTGCTTCTTCGGTCTCTGAGAAGTCCATAGCAGATGTTTGTAGTGGCTGTCTTTGTTTATTCTATAACCTACGTACTTTAATTACTGGGTAATTGAGCCGTTTGAATTCATGTATTTCACTTACTTTCTTTAAGAGATTCTGGTATTCCATTAAGCATAACTGTGAAGATTTTCGTTGAAGGGTCCCTGTATGTATAAAATGACACTGATTTATTTCCACAAAATTTTTTAAAATTTCTATAGTCCTCTGTATCGATGAAGTTGAAGAAGATCGATGAAACGTTGATTCCATTCTGATGTGTTCTAGTGGAAAAGCCGTTTTTGGCTACTGACATGATATCATCTTTCATTATTTTATAGTTTTTAACTAACACATGTATGGGTGTGATTTTCACTACTGGGATAACATTGGTTTTAACATTTTGAGGATTCATCTTCCATAAATATTTCATGTCTACTTGAAACTGGCACGCCATACATACCACGAGAATCGTTAGTTCTTTGTCTTTTGGCAGAGTTCTTCTCCATTAGTGAAGAATGTCAAATCTGCGGAACATGTTGAAAATGTTGATATAGTTGGAGCTGCGGAAAAATTATGCGTTGCTCATGAAGGTATTGTAGAATGTTTTTGTTGGTCTTGCATCATTTTCCATTGTTGCTCTGCCTTAAGTTGTCAGTTTTGTTTTTGAAGATTTTCTAATTGTTGCTGAGCGGATGGAGTGCACTCGGCCATTTCAATATTTGAATCTATTTCTGTAGCATCACGTTGGCGGCCGTGGGTGGGAGTAGGAGCGGAAGTATCGCATACCTGCGGGCATGAATAGCTTGGCGCCCCGGCGTTGGGATACATTTAAACAAAGGGGACGCCAACTTGACCGGGAAGGTCACGTGGTAGACGCGAGCCTCCCTCCTACACCTAGAACGGTCACGTGACAGCTACACTCTGGTATAAAATCGAGCCGACGAGCTCAAACGGGGGTTTTATTCTGGAAACCTCGCGCGATGCGCAAAACCTTACGCCCAGGCTGAAGCGTGTCGTGCCTATTGCACGGGTGACGAGGTCACGGCAGTGTTGCGGGAGTAGCGTCAGAGGAGGCGGGGCCTCCCTAGCTATGTGGGGTATCCACAGGGAAATACTCAAAAGTGTGTAGTTTCGGAGCAGAAGTTGGTTATTTTACATACATGTAAATAAACTTGCACATACTTGTAAATGTCTGTTTCTTCTCCATGACGCCACACTCCTCAGTTTGGATTGTTTAACGCGTCTAGGGCACTTTTAATTGCTTCCGCTGTTGAGTCTGAGCAACGAAATAGAAATTTATAGAGAGGCGATGTGCCCGCCATATCCGAAGCTTTTTGAAAGTACAGCCGCCATGTTTTCTGTGGGCAATGAAAGATCGTGCGCGTAATTGTCCATTCGATCGAAGAGCATTTGGGAGAAATATAATATTTAAAACGGGTTAAATTTATCCAGATTAGTATAATAAAGAATGAAGTTTCATATTGCTTAGTGATTGTACTAATTAAATTTGTTTTCTTCTAAGTAACCCTTGATTTTACAAAGTTTTAACTTTTCTGTTATTATTACAGTTTCGATTATTAACGTTAATTTTTAAAACTCTACATTAAATTGATATCTCTATGAAAATGTCCTTACAATAATTTGAGAACAATCAAGTGTCGGTATAGTCGATATAAAAATATATATCTATTTAAGAAACTTGTCATGACTGTTTCCATACGTTGTAATATCCTACACTACCTTTCAGCGATGCCTACAGAATGTTGATAAAATATGGACTAAACTAGAATTAATTGAAATTCATCAGCAATCACATTTATTATTTAAAATCACATAATATTTACATCACATAATATTTACATCACATTAATTTTACACGTATTTGTAAATTATGTGTAGGAAAGGGTGTGTAGCACTTGTTTTCTATTTGCATTGAATACGTGACCTGGCGTTGCCTAGTATTTATAGTAATCTATTAGTTAAATGAATTAAGTCTACCTCCAATGTACAAAGAAAGTAATTCCCTCCCGACTGCGATAGCTCTGGGCCAGCATTACCAGTGACTCTGACCCGGAGAACCCAGGTTCGAGTCCCGACCGTGGCTGATTTTCCACAGAGGTACATAGCTCTGTCGAATTCAGCCGCTGTTTGGTGCAGAACTCTTGCGACTGGCTACTTTGATCGGCATTATTCCGTGGTTTCTCCAATCAATACTACCTGTTCAGGAGTTCTAGCGGTCTCTTAACAAACATTCGACGGACCGCGGGCGATTTTTCCTTTCTCATTCTTGTTCCTTTCTCTCTCCTTACACACACGCACCATGCAGTGCAGCAGTCACACATGTCGGGAGCCTAGAGCCCGGGTTGGGAGATTCCTGAGTGTACGTCGGCGCCAAATATCAGCATCCAACGGGCGAAGAACATCGCCCTCTCTAAGCATAAAAAGCATTCACTATACTAACTGGACTAATGAAAATGGCAGTTTACATGCCTGGAAATATCAATCAACAAATCAATAAATCGGGGAGAACGGACCAACGTCCGGGAGCAGTCTTTGTTCCTCTTGCTTGTCCTATTACTTCCGCTTACACACAATTGCCCTTTCCACACATGTCTGGTCTTACGGCGCTGTCACTCGTGTCGGGAGACCAGTCGGGAGTATAGAGCCTCTCCCGGCTGGGGCGCTTCCCCGCTAGGGGAGATATCTAGAGAGGGAAAACCTCTGCAAGCCGTCAGGTAGGTCGGCGCTGGATCAAACCATCCAGCGTTGGGGAAACGCCACAACGTCTCGGGATAAAACATTCATTACACTTACGGGACTAATGACCATAAGACTTGAGGTGCCGGGAAACTCCGCGGTGCCCGTTCTTGCATCCCCTCTTTCGCCACCGCCCACCTCTCCGCTGTTGAACTAATATATTTTTTATATATTTATTTATTATTTCTACAGGTTGGTATATACTATATTATAGTATAGTATTTAAAGTTAATATTCCTATATAATATTATTATATAGGAATATTAATTTTAAATTACTTAACAATGTAACTTTAAATTATGTAAAGACATAATAATAATAATAATAATAATAATAATAATAATAATAATAATAATAATAATATTATTATTATTATTATTATTATTATTATTATTATTATTATTATTATTATTATTATTATTATTATTATTATTATTATTATTATTATTATTATTATGCTAACAATAATAGCATTAACTACATTGAATGGCTGACCTGCACAATTACTTAAACTATTAAATACAAGACTACACGACATTTTAATTACACTTCACTTCACTTTCAGTTCACTACACTTGAAATTCACTTCTCGCTCTATTTCTATACTGCACTACACTGCACAATACGTCACCACATTTCAATACAATACTACATTGAATATAATTATATACTTAATAAAGGAACGCATTACGTTTAAATTTGACCGTGGATTACTCGCACCCGGTCTCTAAAAAGATTTTCTCGAATCGATCACATTGTACAATTAGTATGTCATTTCTCCTTAACTACAAGTGAGGTAATGTATTCAGAGGTGGTAGATGGATGTTATGCGTGGAAATGCGGATGTGACGGTTTCTGAAAGGAGGGAACTAAATAAAATTATGGGAATGGCTATTACTCGGCTATTTACTCGGTTTATTCGTGCAAACGGAATGAATCAAAATGCATTTAGTAGGGATTTTTATGGGCTATAAGAAAATGTCAGTTCAATCTGGCCGATTTCCTCATATTTGAGATACTTGTGAAGTGAGTGTACTGTGAAGTGATAGAGAAGTCAACCACATCGTAGTCGAATGGTAAAATACAACATGGCACGAACGTTCTGTAATGGAACTTAATATTATAATAATTATATTGCAACTTGTATACTATTTTTTTCGGCTAACTCTTGCAAAACTATTTACCAACTGCTTGACACAGTCTATTACTTAATCTCATTCACGAGTCTCATTATAAACAAAAATTGACCTTGTTTCTAGCTACATAGAGCTTTGAATGACGTTCAACAGAACTTGACATCACGGTTATAAAAGTAATGATAAAAGGCATTTCCCCGAAAATTGGAAAACTCCAAGAAAATTGTATAGAGAAAACTGCTTAGCGGCCCGCAATGGCTTCCTGCTCCTCTTATTGGGCTGATGAGCTGCATTCAGAGCAACTGATTTTCTGTCTAGCATCCCTTTCCAGTTAATTCTCCGCGCCTTTCATTCTTCCAACCGGCATTTTAGGCTTCTATAGGCCGAATAGTCATTTTAGCGGTGCACTAGGTATTTGCGTCGCTGTAAGCGCGTTCCCTTGCTGTCGCAGCTCGCGATGTGTTCGCTTTCAATTCGGCGTCTGCGCGAGTACGAGCGGGCCGCCTCGCGCGCTGCCGGGTGTGACTTCGTGCTTCGGGAAAGCGATATGCATCGCACAGATAAGATTTTCGGGACTGAAGGTGGTCAGTCAAAATGAAAGTCATCTCCTCTGTTTTTTACGCTTTGAATCTCGTGATTTCTGCTTTCTCTAAATTTCTCTTAAATGCACTGAGAGGTGCGTAGGTCCTTTGTGTCTGTAGGAGCTGCGTGGCCTGGCTCAAATCTATAACTCGCAACAATGACTAGGCTCAATGGTAGGTGCGAGACCCACGTTTGAGAATTGTTTGATGTTCCAGTGGAAGTATGGCAAGGTGAAACTAGGTTTATGCTGCCGATTTTGAAAGTAGTCGGTAATAACATCGCCCAGTGGCTGCATCTTCTCATACGCACGAAACGATAAAAAAATCTCTTGCTTCTGCAATATGTTTCGCCCTAGCTTCTGACTGAATTCACTGATTATTTCAGACATATCACGCTGTTCCTAAAATGCATTTCAGAATTTGTTCTTTACTAAAAAAAAGAACGTTAAAACACGCCCACTGAAAGCATGGAGGGAATGGATATCTTGATTAATGTGTGAATGATTTTGGAAAAGGTCTCTCCTTCTCTCTTAAAACGGCCTTTACAAGAAGCTAGTAGTCAGCAATACCAGAAGATGTACTTCATTGCCTATGGTGGTAACATATTTAAAGTGAGAACCCATATATAGAGCAATATTTACTGTCCCCACTTTTCCGACAAGCACCAAACAGTAAACTCTTCCACTCCTTACAGAAATGGTTGTTCGGAAGATTTTTTACTTTCTCACCTTCCTTCGAAAGACAAATCTTGAAAAGGTCGTGTACAAAATTTTGAAGAAAAAATAATTTTTGTTTGAAATTAATACAATTTATAAAACATTTTCTCAAAACCTGCTCTAAATTTATTCTTTACAATTTCGCCATGTATGTATCAAACCTTGTCCCCTTTCGACCTCATGACCTTATGACTTACTAGCCTTACAAATTATTTGCAAGAAGACAAAATTATGTAATAGTGCTCGTAATAACACGGTAAATTTTCGCCATAAAAACTCTTATAAATTGTGGGAACTCTGATGCGGTGTTGTTGACGTTATTACAGGAAGAAATAAAGGAAGTCATCTCCGTCAACGTATATTTATTTCGAGAGCCGGCTTTCGACCGTTTTTTCCCTTCATCAATCTACAAATATAAATAAAATAAAATATAAATAAAATACTAACTAAATAGAAAATAAGATAAAGCGGGGAATTAATATAAATAATAGTTGCATTTAAAATTATAATAATTAGCAAATTAAATTAAAAATATAAAATGCAAGGGGGATGTTAATATAGAGACCAGTAGCAAATGACATTACAAAATATGCAATCCAAAAAGTGGGGAGTTAGTATAATTAATAGATGCATTTAAAATTATAATTACAGATAATTAATAGCAAATGAAATCGCAAAAAATGAAATGAAACTGTGGAATAAATATAAATAATTAGTACATTTAACATAATAATATTTACAGTAGTGACAGGTCAACAGCAATTCCAATTACAAAATACGAAGTACAAATAATACACATAATGAAATAGCAAAATATACAGAAAACTTATTCTTTTTACATTTTTTTGGAATATCACTTGCCATTGGTTTTTATTGAAATTACTTTTCCCCCCACTTTTTTCTGTATCTATATTTGCGCAGCATTACATAACTCTTCTCTACTCCGCAGCGAGAAAGTAAAAAGCTATGATAACTAACCTATGATTTTTTTTTTTTTTTGCAGGTATGTTCAAATGGGTGTTAGCCGTCTTGCAAGGAAGAGGTCGCCTTCTTGAAGGTGATGTAATATTGAATAGCAACCTAATGCGATCTAATTGAACCCTCATTTACCTCATTTACGTTTACCCACATACTCATTTAGTTCATTGTAAAAAAAACATTACCAAAGGAAAACGAAGGTTGAAATTGTGCTGAAAATTAACAAAATGACCTGATTTAATGTAATATTGTTAGCTTTGCATTTTTTCATTTTACAACTTATGAAGTCAGGTTTTAGAGTAAGAGATACGTATAAATGCCAATTATATTGCATATAGTATTTAAAAAATCTTTAGCTTCATAACATTTGTGAAAGAATTGCCCTAGAGAACGATTGAAATTATAAAAACATGTACGCATTACAATTCTACATTTTATAGTATTTTAATAATAAGTAGCTTATTTTCCTTGTACAGAATTAATTAATAATTTATTAAATACGAATTGTTTGAAGAGATTTCTCAACAAAAAATGCCAGTTACTCAAGGTATTCCGACGTGGATTTTAACCTTTAGACCACTTAGAATATCCTTGAGTAACTAGTTTCTCTTTAGAGATCTCACCATACCATACCTGTGGGGATTTCAGAGCTCAAGAAAAAGTGCACAGATTAAATTTCTCTCCCACAGTATGTTCCAGTTTTTAGCTGCCGACTTTAAATAAAAACTGCAATTATTGTTTATTTTCGCCATTTATTGTGTCGAATTCATTAAAGCAATTTCATCTACTACGATTTGTAATGTGTCAACATCATGTTAATTTTATGATGCACTGCTTATGTTATTTTGAGTAACAAACTCAACTTGAAAACAACTAATACTTAAATGATGGATTATGCATTAAAATTAACAGATTACATGCGTTGACCTGGATATGCACTGGATATAGAGTACAGCACCAATGAATCCATCGAATTAACTTCATATTTGATTGTGCTCTAGAACATTCTTTGATTTTCCAGTTTTTTTCAATATTGAAGAAACTAGTTACAACATTCGAGAATATTGGTTTGTTACTATGATACAATCCAGGGTGTGTTACTGTACCAGGGTAGGTGGTAATCTCCAAAAGACACTGGGTAGCCCGTGCTACTCAGCGTGTGAGATTTTTCTCACTAAAACCGTACCTCCTTTCTCTATACTCCCCGCGGACCCGGCTACAGACATTACATCGCGGGGAGTGGAATAGGGACCCAGACACATGATGTTTGTCGAATGAAGGATCATGAGATATCACTCCGTTTCTCCAAGCAATTCCAGCAATACTTCTTGTGCAAAATTACACACCGACCTCCAATTGCTTTGAGAAGCAAGCATATTTACAAGTAGGTTGTCAGGAGTCATCTGGCTTTTAGCAAGAATCACAGCGGTGACTCGTCGTGTAGGTTCGAAACGTGGGCGCTGAAAAAAGTGTTCGTCGTCCTCGACAGCGGATTCGCACACAGGGCAATGCACGGCATCATCTCCTTTGAACCTGTGAAGGTAGGCTCTGAAGCAACCATGTCCCGTTAGAAGCTGCGTGAGGTAATAATATACCCCGCCGTGCTCTCGACTCGTTCAATTATAGGAATCGGTCGGTTGGTCCACCATGCCTCAGAGGAAGTGCCCCATAGCTGCTGTCATTCTGTTAACTGTTCCAAGCAGTTGTGCTTCCCGACTCTTTTGTCGTAACGTTCACGGGCAATTATATTTATCAGAACCATCCCGGCTATGACGCAAACTGCTTCATTTGCGACAGTGCGCAACGCATATGCAACTCTGAGTGTAGATAGCCGATATATTCAAGCCATACCTCTTACGTAGCCCTTCGTATCTGTAGAGGTGACCCAATCTGGTGTACCATGCAGCAGTACCGATGTGACAACCGAGGAAAGCAGCTTTCTCTTTTCATGACTAGGCCCTCCAGTGTTCGGCAATAAGCTATTCAACGCAGCATTCACAGAGTAACGTCATTAGTCTCGCAGGTGTAGTGCATGTTTTTTTATCGCGTGATGTGGCGGTGATCTTCCCCAACTCACTACGACGTTAACTGCTAGTAACTTACGTTTCTTCGATGGCGCCGACTGCGTCGGCTTACGAGGAATTTTCCCCAACCAGGCATCTCCCACTAGAGGGGCACGGTCCCAGCCGGGACAAGCTCCCGACTTTCAACATGTGATTGTGTAGTGCATACGAGTGTACGTGTATGTAAGTAACGGCGTGGAAAGGTCAAGAAAGAGGAAGGAAAGATCACGCGCGTTCCATGTCCCGTTTGTTAGGGTAATACTTCGCCATTCGGCTGGTGTTGATCGGTGAAACCACGGAAAATTACGACCTAGCTGACAAGCTAATGTCGAAAATCTTACCACTGTCGGGACTCTAGGACCTTTCGGTCACAGAAACTGTAGTGACATCAGTTGTCCAACAAGCAATTGTTTCTGTGAATCTGTCATGGCGATCCTTACAGAATGAAATAATTAGAACATTTCTACAATAGTACATGAACAGACACAACCTAGACGAATCAACACTAAGAAAGGGATATCTTTTAAGACGTTTAAGATTAAGAATATTAGAAAGGATTTGGCCAATCATTATGTGTGGATTAGAATTGGTCAAACTACAGATATGGATGTACGTTACATAGCTAATATTACTATTGGAAAATTGTGACCAGAAACCATCGAGTTCCCACTTATTGGCGACTAAACAACTAGAGAAAGTTAATTTCGAAACGATTGTAAAATTTGTGAACGATTCCTTCCGAATTCTATGGCCCGATAAGGATCATGGCTAGAGAGCGTTGATATCCTTAACTGATGCGGCAACTTACATAAAACTTCCTTTTTCTTCCTAACATGTGGCGTCTTTTTTGTTTGGTACGTGGACTGCACCTTGAAGCAGTAAAGATTCGTAAGATGTTTCTGTTTATTAATGAGGTGATTTCGCAGTGCAAAAAGGTGATTGTTAAGGCTCCCTTAAGAGTTCAATAGTATATAGTATCTGGTATGTCTCTACCCCCAAGTCCGATGCTCACGTGCTTGATATCGGTAGATTTCTAACGTGAGGAATTTCTCACATCAGAGTTTTTTACCAGTTTTTTTCTAATTGAATGTGTCAGTATTGAAAATGCACAGCAAGCCGGGACCAATGAGAGTATCCAAAATGAATTGTCCTATGTATCCTGTGCTCATTTCTTGATTATTCAAAGTAGTTAGTGGACTGCGGGTAAGTCCTTCGACACTAGGAATTGTGCAGAATGTCAAAGATACCGCAACTGCAATACAAAGACTAAGAGATAAGAGAGTGGCCCGAAAATATAACGCATCCTAAACTATAACCCTGGATATGAAATAATAAAAGGTGTTGATATTCTTGTGGGAAATGGTGATGCAGTAACCAACGTTAAAAAAATACCTTTGTTTAAATATGCACCATCCACTTCACGTGACGTACAGAGAACGCTCTCTGCGATTAAATTGGTTCCAAATAGCAAAAGGAGAACTTTTTCAGTAAAAAAAATTAGAGCGAGTTATTAGTTATCTATTGCTGTAATAACTAAAGCAATTGAAATTAGTGAACTCGGCTGAATGGTACGGTATTTTGTATAAATGCTATTATTTCTCCCTGCTAATATTTTTTTTCTTGATTATGTTCGAAAATGTATTTTATTATACGCGTTTTGTACTACAGTGTAAAATGAAGTTTATATAAATACTTTCTATATAAATACTTTCTATATAAATACTTTCTATATAAATACTTTCTATATAAATACTTTCTATATAAATACTTTCTATATAAATACTTTCTATATAAATACTTTCTATATAAATACTTTTTATATAAATACTTTCTATATAAATACTTTCTATATAAATACTATTTATCTAATTTACTTTTTATATAGATACTGCTTATACATACTTTTTATATATTTATACTGTTTATATAAATACTGTTAATAACTGTTTCTAAGTATATTTTTACGCATATTTTTAGTTTTAAACGCTTGTATGAGCTAATTTTAGTGCATATATTGGCAATTTTAAATGCATGGTTCGTTGCATATTTCTATAATATTTTTAGTGCATGAAGCTCAGGGTTCTAGGATCACTACTAATTTTCTTTGTAGCAAGAATAGCAGGTATAGGTAATAGTAGCGTCATACATTATATTTTAAGTGAGCTCTTGGGCTACTGCAACACACTTTATTTTACATTATGAGTATTACGTATAAACTCCTTGCATCAGAAGTAATAAAATTAACTTCCAGCTAATGCAATGAGGAGAGTAATGGGTAGAAATTATTGGAAAGACGTGGTGAAAAAAGGTACTGAGAAACAGTACGAAAACACTCATATTACAGGGCCCTGGTAAATTAAAAGTAGATGAATCCAGTAGCTAAATGATACCCCCGGATAAGATGGTAAAAAGTTCCCCTCAACTAAATGTCATGTGAGTAGTTACACTATAATTATAACATAAAAATAATATTTTTCAAATGTTTCTTAGCTTCTGTCCCACCATTCACACCCATCTACAGTCAAAAACGTGTTTTTTTAATTTTTTCCTATCAACTTAACACTATTTCAGCTGACAAAAAATTTTATAAATAAGAAAATTTATACTATCAAAAAAATATTTTTTGATATTTTCTCAGACCCAAATTCAAATACATAAATAATATTTTTTGTGAAAAAATTTTAATGTCTTAAAACTCTGAAACAGGCTCGAAAAAATCTCAAAAGTTCCTTTAAGACGTAGCCAGAATCCATGTTTTGTGAATCCTTGATACCGAAAAATCGAATGACGGGAAACGCCTGTCCCTACGTCCGTCTGTACGTCTGTGAATAACGTTAGCGGCTAAACCGGCCAGCCGCTTTTCTCCAAAATTGACATTCCCTAATCGACATGGCAGATGTCGCTGCCCCTTGAATTTGAAACAGATATTTTAATTTTGGGGTATTTTACATGTAGCCCCCGGATCATTTAAACATTTTCAAAAAAAATGTTCCTTTGTTTTTTATTAAATTTTGTTGTTGGATAGTGTGAAGGACGTTTAATAGAATGGCGCAGGTATCGTGTTCGTTGAAAACTGATTTTTCTAAAATTTGAAATATTTTGGCGCCTTTCTTACAGCTACAATTTTGAAGATAGAGATATTTTTCCCTTAATGAAATCTGTTTCTTAAAAATAGATTTTGAAATAAGGTCATGTACAATTTTTCGAAAATTTGAGTACTTCTCGCGTCATTTTAGTGAAGTAGGGCGGAAAGAGAGAATTTTTGTTTGTTTGTTTGTAATGCGCAGTTACTTGATCGTAATAACGAAGATCCAACATCAAAAGCATGCATGCATTTGTACGGTTTGAAATTTTTGTTGTTTCTTATCTTTTAAGTCAGTGAGTGAGAAAATTCGGGTAGTGGAAATGAGGTTAAAAAAATTAAAAAAAGGTATAAGTGAATTGATTAGGTTAATGCGTGTGATCATCAGTCGAAGTTCTCGTATGCATTTTAGAGGGTGATTACCTGTAAAGAATTTTATGGCAAATCTTCTACTTTCGTAGTCCAGCTGTGTTATATATAAGAATTTCTAGATATTTTACGTCGTTACACCAGGGAAAAGGGGAGCAATTTAATATATCGTCAGAAGGGGCGATTGATCGTATTTGTTGTTAGCACTGCGGGAGTTTATCAGCAAACTATGGGATTTTTGGGGTTTATTAAAAGTCCCAGTGTTCAGTTTATTCCCAGTCCCAGTCCCAGTGCAGTTCAGTATTATTGTTCAGTTTCAAATGGCGATTTTGGCCTTTTTAATCAAACATACAAAAGTACAGTTCTTGTACTTCTGTCTGATCGAATGCAATGTTGCTCACTTATGCAATCTTTGCAGCCTAGAGATTCCATAATTGCAATCTAAATCGTTCATAGTAGTAACCTAATATAATTTTTGATTTTACCTCAAATTTATAATTTTTCTCTATATCTCGTTTCACTCGGCGTCCTTAGCAATTTTGTCTCTTCATCCAAAAGTAATTTTCACCTTTATCCGAGAAACCGGCGCCCAGTGGATATGAAATAAAATTAACAATACTTTACGTGGAAACTATCGAAGGTGTTAGGATAGCTTTTTGTCACTTTGTTTGTTATGGTGTTTTTTCAAAGTACCCGCAACCATTTTACGAAAGCGTTACTGAATAATAAATAAAAATATCTTTATCTTTTTTCAGCCGCAACTGAGCACGCGGGTTCCATGCAATCCAGGTCCCTTAATATGCGTGTAATATTGCATTTTCTGGTTTTGTTTTGTCGATGACTTGACGACCGCTTCGTGCCCAAGGGACGGCGGGATGTCGATTGATTTTTCGTGTTTTATTTTTTTTTAATTTTATTTTACGTCAAAAAAACAGTTAAAAACTGCGTATGACGCGCTATGGGGAAAAGTGAATTGTGTGCACATTTTCAAAATTCTGTGATCCCTACACTAAGTCATATACTACTTAAATTTTGAATTTTGAAAGGGAGAAAAAACTCCCATGTAATAAAATCTATTTTTAAGGATAAATAAGTAATAAATTTTGAATTTTGAAAGGGAGAAAAAAAACAAAAAACTCCCATGTAATAAAATCTATTTTCAAGGATAAATAAGCAATAAGTTTTGGCTCGTATTACTTCCTTCCGCGACAACATGGAAACGATAATTTGAATAATTGTACTTCCCACTGAATTCTAGAAGACGTGCACAGAAAATGAAGTTACATTTATGTCCAGAAGCAAAACAAGGGGCCATCTCAGCATTTGCTCAATGGATCAGGGAAACTGGACGAAAAACCTGATCGAGATGGGGGTCATTGACCCGGAAGCTGTAGTACAATAGTTGTTACAGGTTGTTTATTCTCATTTATACAGTCCAAATAGTAATTAATGCATTATGTATCATTGTTAAAATTAATGTTACTTTTCTTGTGATGCTCAGTATAGTCTCTAATTGTATAGAAACAGTTATGCAGCAGAAACGATTTCACTTGTGATTTTAACTTTTCTATTGAATTTAATCGTTTAATGTCATCTGGCAAAGTGTTGTAAAATAATGTACATGTATTGTATGTGAATTTTTTGTAATGAGCTGTTGATACTGTCACCTGATGAATATGATTTCTACGTCGAGTGTTATAGTAATAGACTTCGGCATTTTCTGAAAATATACTCCCGCCCTTAAGCAAGTCATTTTTTACAAAAACCACTGATTCGTAAATAAAAGACACGGTAATGGTAGAATTCCTAGATTAATGAAGAGAGGCTTACATGAATCACGTGGGTGGGATTTGGTTATTATTCGTACAATTCGTTTTTGTAATCTAAAAGTCTGGGAGCTATAAGATGTATTTCCCCAGAATGTTATGCCATATCTCAGGCGGGAATGAACATTCGCGAAGTATACACAACGAGCAGTATGAAGGCTGACTGAATTTGCAAGAATTCTGAACGCGTAGCATAATGAACTTAATTTTGTGTTCAATTCATTTAAATAGACGTTCCATTTAAGGTTTGACTGAATTGAGAGACCTAAAAATTTTGTTGCCTTAACATCAGTCAATGGTACACTGTTCATTTTCAATGGAGCACAGAATTGTTTATTTGAAATGGAAAACTGCATTACTGCAGTTTGAAATGTAAAACTGCAACTGTGTTTCCGGGCGCGTCAACTGCTTCGGTTAATAGTCCCGTTAGTGAATGGCATGTTTTTTTTCGGGAGATAGCAGTGATCTTTCCCCCCCCGCTGGATGGCGAGATCCGGCGCCGACCTACCGTCGGCTAGTGGGGTTTCCCCTAACCAGGACTCTCACCAGCGAGGCACCGCCCCGGCCGGGACAAGCTCTAAGCTCCCGACCGGTCTCCCGGAATATGTGGTAGTGTAGTGCATGTTAGTGTAAGTGTGTGTGTGTGTGTGTGTGTAAGGGGAGAGGATAGAACAGGGCAAGGAAGAGGAAGGAAAGATCGCGCGCGGTCCGTGGCCCGTTTGGTAGGGTACTGCTCCAGCATTCGCCTGGTGGTGATGGGAGAAACCACGGATAACTACCGATCAGAGCAGCCGGCCGCTAGAATTCTCCTCTAGACAGCGACTGAATTCGACCTAGCTGAGAATCTAGTGTCGAAAATCCTGCCGCCGTCAGGACTCGAACCTTGGACCTCCCGGTCAGAGGCGCTGCAATAACATCAGTTGATGCACTGAGCTACCGCTCCCGGTCGGGATGTCGGGCTGCGCAACGTCTTTGCATCGGGATGTTATTTGACACTACATGTGTCCAACGCCTTCGTAGACCATGTTGCTGCAGGTTAGTATGTAGCGGGTTAGGTTTTGAGGTCGTGTGCTGTCTATGTATTGCGGGAAAACTGCACAGTGACAGAAATGTTGCTGACCCAGACTGAATGTTAGAAAACAGGAGATCATACGATTATTTATCGTTGATAGATATTGCAAAGGATTTAGGTTGTTCACAAAATATAAGGAGACAGTAGAACGGGATTGAATAAGAAGTGTCGCCTATCAGTCATACGCATTCTTGGGGAAGAAGCAGCTTCCACAACGCAGAAACTTTATAACAATGCCGAAAAAGGACACAAAAATGTAGCATCCGTTCAAAACTGTCTGTAGTGAACATACCCAGGTAAGAGTGTGCGATTTTAATTAAAGAAAAAATATTTGAAAAAATGTAAATTATTTTGAAAAGTTGTTAAAATGAACAATTATGCTATAGTGTTCTGTTTCATTATCCACGTCAAAAAAACCCTGTAAGCATTATTCCGTCGCTGACACTCCTGGGTCCGCTAGACCCCACCTGTCCGGTGACGTCATTAAAATCGCTTGCCCAGAAAAGCGTTAAAAAATTAAAGAATAAAAAAGTCAGGATAAAAGAATAAATAGAAAGGATGAAATCCCTATTACAGCGTTTGAATCTACCAAATCGCAGTATAGAATATCTAATAGCCATGTGTAACAGCTGTCTAGGATTTGGCTACTTTGCAGATAATTGCAAGCAACCGTTGATCATCCCTGTATTGAATCCCTATTTGAGAAACCTTATCTGACGTGATGCCTTTCTGTCAAGTCGGTTTCAAACCGAGCCACTTCTCACCCTTCCAATCGCTCAGTATGACGGAAGATGGAGCTCACACTATGCATCATAAAACAATTCTTACTGCAGCTTTGTTCGACTTTGCTCAAGCAGTCGACCGAGTTTGGCACCAGAGCTTATTGTAGAAGCTTAGTAGCCTAACAAACCCGGACTATTTATTTAATGTAATTCACGGCTTCATATCCAATTGCATGATTTTCATTAAAATAAATCATTACAATTAAAATAAATAATCGCCTCCATCAACAATTCACGCTCGTGTCCTGGAAGGCTTCCCTTTTCCCCCAGCCTATTTAATACCTTAACAGATGCCTTCCCCTCTGGAACTAACCACCCAACGGTATTATACTCGGGCGACACAGTAATATAGTCCACGAACTCTCTCCTTTTAAACGCCATTTCTAACCTTGAGTTTGCTTTAGACTCTTTTCAGAATTTAGCCAGTTCTTCGAGAATAAACCTAAACCCCTCTAAATGACAGGCTAATATTGTGTTAAGACGAATTAATTACAAATTATCAAATAACACCCAAAACTATTTCAATAACAATTCTATCGATTCATGGACTCCATCAAATAAACCTACCAAATTTACAGGAGTTCTTGTTTTGATTTGATTTATTAGATTTGACTTTAGTCAAAAACCAGTAAAAACTATAGGTGACGTGTGGGGGAGAAGATCTGCGCACGTTTTCTTGAGTTTCAGGATCGCTTCCTAACATTTTAATCATAAATAACTGAAAGATGAATAAAAGTTAAAAACGACAAATAGAATAATAATAAAATTTAAAAAAAGCTAGACATTAAAAAAATCTGGACATTTTCGTTCTGAGTTTTAGAAAACTTTTTTTTTTAATTTCTTGCGTCTACACCTTGACGCAACGCATCTCCAAGCCCCTTAGGGGGCGTTGAGCGCTTTGCACTTCTCGGAGTAATCCTCCATTCACGTGCTTTTACTTTTAATATTAGTCAAGTCTCGTCACGTCGCAGTCAGTCGGTGCCTTTTATTCCTTCGGCCAGGGGCTCGACGGCGTTAGATCCCGGGGTTCCTGGCCGGTCACCCAACCACGAACCCGCGAGTCTCGAATGCGCTTAACCTTCGTGACTTCACGGAGCGTTGTAAACGCATTCGGCTAGCGCCGCCGACTTATTTGTCTCGGTAAACGAACTCTAGATTTGATTTTTCTGATTGCTAGTAATAGTAGTGATAGTAAGTGATAGTAACTCGCCCCCAGCTCTACTCGTATCACTACAAGCAGAAGGAGAGTTCAACAAAACGTGCGCGTAGAGAAGTTACGTTCTTCTTGATACCCAGTTGTCACGGAAGCCCCATAGCTTAAATAAAATCAATGCTGCACCATTTAAATTATCTCCCATTCCGCTAAGAAACAGAAAATATGTCCTCAAAGCTGATCATATTCTGCTTGTATATGAAATTGCCCTTCTCCTAATTTGAACATGTGCATGCCCCGTATGAGGAGTTGCTGCCCCAATCTTAACAAAACCACTGCAATCATTCCAGGACAAGATCCTTCCGATTGCAGCAAAAGTACCCTGGTCAGTCATCTTCGTCAGTCACATAGAGAATTTGATTTTGCCTCAATAAGACAAATTCATTTCAACCGTTCCAGAAATTTCACTACACCGTACTATTTTCTTCAGCCACGAGTAATTTCTTACTTGGAAAATACTGTACCTACTTCAACCAGATTACACTGCCGATTTCTCGTGTACCTGTTAAAACCCCAGTAATATCTATTTCCTCCCCTAACCGATCTGTTGTACATTGGAACAGTCATTATTCAGTCTTCGATCCATTCACAATTTTCTTAAAGTTATATCGAGGACTGAACAAGAGTGGCCTCGCTCAAATTAGGCGTCATGTGAAGTTAGTTAACTACTAGTTTATCTAAAGATACTGGTAAAGCGCCAAATAGCTGTAAAAGAAAATTGTGTACTTAAAAATTAAAAAGGAGTAAACAGGTAGATATAAATGGAAATGAATCCGTTCGGTAGTTGTATTTCTCCCTCCCCACTGTACAGTGGGGCCGAAAGTGGAAAAGTTGGCAAAAGTATTTTTAAGCGTTTTTCTGAATTTTTGGGAATGAAAACACATTTTATAATTAAGAAATGATTTATTTAATGGTTTATACGTCAAATATTTAATTATATAACCCCAGAATGAGAACTTTAATCATATGACTCTTCTTTAAGAATTTGTACTTTAAGGCATTAACATTGGTGTAACTCCTAGGTCAGATGCCTTTGTGATAATTTTTCTGTTGTCCATTTCTGAAATAAGTGGGTCAGATGATATTAACAATCTGCGATAGTTTTCTCTCTGGATATTTTTCTGGTGAAATTTTGTTTTTAACATTTTGTTACTGGCTTCTTTTGCTTTTCACTTAATTGTTTTAATTGTCCGATTGGTTTGTTATATTGTTTTAAATATTTTTACAACTTCTGTGTGGACTCCTGTTATTCCTGCTGATTTTCTTTATTGAAAAAAAACGTTTGGCAGTGTTACTAACATTATATTTCATCTGTATAAGTTCTTTCGTAAATGCAATTTTTTTCTCTCCCCTTACGAGCCATTGTTTGAGAGGAAGTTTATAAGAAACACTTAAAATACATTCTAAAAATCTAATCCAAGAATGGAGTACCCAAAGTCCAAACTTCATTTTCTCTCTTTGACTGGAGCTCTAAAAGCTTTCTCAATATCATTTAAGTCTTTGGACGTCAATTTACAAATGTACCAATGCTCTATATGTTTGGTTTCGATCAATTACACTTTTCCATCAAGCATTGTAAATATCAAATTATTGCTGACTTTCATTAGTTTCATGTTTTGTCTTTTTTTATTTTTTGTCGGTTGCAGTCGCATAATTTGATTCTCTAAATGATTTCTTCATTTTTGGAAAGGTCAGGTATTTCCTGAGCAAAATGAAATCTGATGGGTCCACAAAACTTTGTTGAACTTTTTTTACCATATTATATTTTTTTCATTTCATTTGGGTCTTTTAAAATTCAATTTCAGGGTCACCAATGATGTAATGAAAACACATCTGTTGCTTTGGGGTTTGAAGTAAATTTCTCCTTTTATTAATGTGATCCCTCAAATACCCATTACCAAACAAACACAATTAACCTGATTTTTCTAAAACATGGTTAGTCAAAACATCTCTCTGCGCTTGCAAAATTTTTGCAACTGGGTAGACTAAATGTGGTTGTAATTTTACTTCAGCAAATGTCTCAGTAACAATAATTGCTTACTTTTTTTTAGAAATTTTTCTTCTGGGTGATACTTTTTCTTCTGTTTCTTTCCTTTTCCGTGTGTTTAATATCATCTACAGACATACAGATCTAGGGTTTCCAACAATCTTGATGCAAAATGGAGGACACATAAGCAAAAAAAAAAAAAAACAAAAACAAAAAAAAAAAAAAACGTATCAACACATTTCGTTTTACAAATATTTAATTTAGACTAACATCAGCTCTATTGCTTTCTTCTCTCCATTTGCGATTCAAGTGAAAAGATTTGTTCACAAAATGCAGATGAAGGTGTCTGAGCGTCTCTGTTTTTATTTTAGTCGCCAGTATGGCATGCGTATGGCACTATATGACAAAAAGGATATTCATGTTTTCGAATCTAAATTAAACAATGAACAATACAACGTAGCAGATGTTGTTCATGTGATAAATAAGTGACAACAAATGTTAAAAATTTACTAAAAGTACATTTAAAATCCAGAGGAGAACGAGAGGCCATTTGACGTCAGTGGAGAACTCTCCTCCCAAACTAGAGGACGGTCAGCAACCCCTATTCAGATTCCTCCTTGTTAATGAAGAGCTCTCAGTACCAGATCGTAAAGGAAAAATAAAGAAAATGATATTGTAAGTAGAAAGGCTAACAAATCTAGGTGTGCATCATTATAAATAACGCATCTTACCGCAAAACGTGGCAAACATGGGCAAACTTTGATTAATGTTTTGAAAATAAGATGAAATCCAATATCAGATTCAGTTAATATCATAGACCAGAAATACCCGGAAGGTTACTAAAAATAATACGAAATACCCGATTTAAAGATTTAATTCCGTTGTGATACGTAAAGTTTCTATTTGGAATTATTAATTATTATTTAAGGAATATGTTTTTTAGAAATACATATTTAAGAAATGTATATTTGAAGTACACATCGCCAGGTATGGCATGGGTTCGCCGCGCATCACTTGTGCAAGTTCCAACTTGCACTGTATGGAGTGGCGTCATTCCCCCTCCCTTTCCTGATCGAGGAACGATGAAGGAGACATTTTTCAGCCCTTTTCATAAGAAATGAAGCTTGTGAAGCCTATTTTGATTCTGGATTTTTGCCAACTTTCCCTTCCTCTGCCCCACTGTTCGACGGCTTATGCCCTCGTGCACCCCTACTTCCCAGCGTCTCCTTCGCTGTGTATATAACCTCACTATTGAATAAGTTTTTTCGAGTATGAAAATGAAATTCTGGCATTAACACGTTGTTAGGAATATCACAGTGTTAACTTTGAAAGAATGAGGAGTATTCATCCCGTGAATGGCCCGTGCTTAATGCAGAAAACTGCCGGACTATGCCATTAATGTAAAGCTTCTCATACTACGTGAAGCTCAAACGAATGTAAAGCTTCTCAACTTCGTCAATATGGAAAAAATATTTTCTCCCGTGAAAAATAGTATATATTACACTTCGTTTCGATTTCGACATACAACAACGTAACAGCTGGTCGTACCTGGGATTGTAACAGAATTATCGTTTCTAATTTGCTGCTTGTACTGTAATTACATAATAGTTATCTAAAATACGATTTCGCTCATATCTACAGAAAGTAAAGGAATACTGAACGATAGCAACTGATAAAGAAATTACATGTGGGATTTTGCAAGACGGCCGGCATACCTGTTTCGTAAGGTAGCAGAAGTCTTTCGTATTAAACTATAATGTAATTTATGAAGCACTTCCGCTAATAAATTTTATGTTTTGCTAGATTTAGAAATGTGTAATAATTTTTCTTAGCATAAGTAATAGCAAATCTTTTGCGATTTAAACATTGGAAACGTAATGAAAAATGTTCATTTTAATTACAATGTACTTTCTGAATACAAACAATAATCATTTACGTTCATTAATATAACATTCAAAATTTATAATTCATATAAACCTTCAAAACTTAACGTGTGATAGTAAATAGCGATTGAGAATTATATTGTGGAAATTCTCATTCTTGTAGACGATTTGCGTAGTTACGACGCAGTTATGCAATTCTAAAACTAGTAGTGCTACAAGTGCATACTTTCTCGCATTATTGAGATGCATTTTCAGCACTACTACCACCTCAGCTATTACTCAAAAACGTCCAATTCAACTAAGAAACAGCAACGCACCGCACTGTTGTGACGACTATTTGCATTCTCTTGACGAATTACATCAATTCTCGGCAAAATGCTTATTTCATTTTGTATTCACATTTCAACTGGTTTAGTTGTATAGTATACACAGTTGATGAATAACTCGAATACTAATGTACCAATTAAATTACTAATATTCTAAGATTTGTAATATTAAGTTAATATATTACCGCATTTTTATGTATTAACACAGCCTCAAACAAAGCGCAGGAAAATGAAACCTGAAGGTAGTATGTTCCTTAGATCGACTATGGTGAAGTACTCCCAAAAAATACTGGAAATGAAAGTAAAATCTCTGTTCTTGAAGATGGTAGGAAACAATCTGGCCCTTACCGGCCTTTTTTTAAATAAAAGAAGTTTAAATTAGTACACGCTCTTATGGAAAATGTTTCGCGGGCATAGGTTTCTTTAAGTTATTTGCAGTTTGTTATTTTTTTAGTTTTGAAATTTATTACTTGCAATTTTCGAAAAACCAAGCCATAGCCGAAAATGGGACTAACACTTTCCCGTCCCTTATTACGTAAGTGAAGAAAATTTAAAGAAAAATTTGCAGGGGTTTGGGGACAAAATATGCGTAAATTTCAAGCTCCAATTACGCAATTGTTTAGGGGGGGAATTGAGACTGTACTCCAACGTTATCACGTCGAAAATGAATTTCAATTTTTTTCCCCTAAATAAATTTGGCCTGAAAATTCGCGGACAAAAATACCTTCAAATTGAACTATGTTTTCTCGTCTCTGCATTTTTTTAGTATTTTAAAAATTTGCAGTTTCCTTCGCAAGATTCTAATACGTTATCTTCTCACGTTAGTAAGTGCGAGAAAGTAAAAGTGTGTGTTGAGATTCTGAGGAAATACACGTGTCGGCTCCGTGATACCGAAAGAGTTTTTTTTTATCAAACTGTCTGTCGGTCTTTTCTTCCATCTGTTCCGTCTATTTGTGCACAACATTAGTGCCTATACCGTACACAGGTTTAGTAAGCATGTGGAATCTTTTTTCGTACTATCACACGTTTTTAAATATTTCTCTCGTCCTTTTTTCTTTTTTTAAATTTATTTCTTCTCGTTCGACATACTTGTCTTTCGAGGTGGTTAAATTATGAAATACATAGTTTTTACTTTTTGGGAATGGTCATCCATAAGCAGTGGTTTTTATTACTCGGAATTACGTAACATTGGGCTAAAGTAAATGAAGCGAGGTTGAATGCTGTTTCAGTTGATCTATTGACAGTTATGGGGGATTACGGTGCTTGGAATCGGTCTTTGGGATACCTGGATTTACAACGTGAGTATGCAGCATTGCGACCTAGGCTGAAGATTAAGGAGCATGGGGAAGTGTGAAGGTTTTGGTAACAATTTTGGGCTATTTGTGTTATGTGATCGCTTAATGAAGGCACTTTCAACTCTCTGTGAACGTGGGTGTTCGGAATGAACCAGGAGCATTTAAAGTTCTTCTTAAAAATACATTCTGAATGGCTGTTAATTTTTGGAGATTGCTAGTCGCTGCACAACCCCAAACTGGACATGTATAAGTCATGGTTGGTAGAATTAAGGACTTAAATAGTAGCAATCGGCATTCAACTTTCAATGAAGAATATGCATTGATTAGAGGGAAGAGTTTTGATATTTTTGCAGATACTTTGTTAGCTATTGCATTTATGTGTGGTTTCCAAGTTAATCTTTTGTCAAGCAACACTCCTAAGTATTTTATCGGTGAGGAGGTCCACGGACTATATGTATTGTGAAGGTTTAATTCAGTAGGGTTTGGGGGGGCGTAACGTGAAGATTTTTGCTTGACATTTCAACGGGTTTATTTTGATTCTCCGTTTTTGAGTCCAATTAATATACTAGTTGAATGTGTTTTGAATATAGTCCTTGGCTACGGCAATGTCGCGGTGTTGCGAAGAGGGCGACATCATCTGCGTACAGCGCTATCGTGGAGTCACCCTCAGTGGGGATATCGTAGCCAAAAATGTTGAACAGAATGGGAGAGAGTGCCGATCCTTGTGGCACTCCTGCATCAATGGTGCGCGGGTAAGAGGTTGGAGAGTTGATTTTTACAATAAACGATCTGTAAGAGAGAAAACTTTCGATAACCTTTTGTAAATACTCCGGGACTCCTAGTTCGCATTTTATAAATTAGGCCCGAGTGCCAGACTCTGTTGTACGCCTGACTTATATCCAGAAATACTGATGCTGTGTGTTCCTTTTGGTGATAGCCTTGTGCTATTTCTTCCGTGAGTCGTAGTAGTTGGTGCTTTGTTGAGTGATTGGTCCTGAACCCGAATTGAATCGACGGAATAGCGTTGGTGGAATTGAGGAATTTAATAAGTCTAGATAGTATTGGTCTTTCAAATATTTTAGATATGGTTGGCAATAGACTAATAGGTTAGTAGCTTTCGACGTATCTCTGGTCTTTTCCAGCTTTACAGAAAGGAATTATTACAGCTTTTTCTCCACGCTGCAGGAAAATAGTGAAGCCTTAAAGCCGCGTTAAATATTGCCGTCTGGGCTGCAATAGGTCGCCTGTTCAACATTTTCATGCACACGTTATTTATGCCGTCAATTCCAAGTGCTTTCTTACTTTTCAGATGCTTGATTTCAAAGGCTGTCTCTGATAGAGTAATGAATTTAATGGGTGATGCGGCAGTTGGAAAAGTAGAGGACGAAATTTTCGATTTTGGAGTTAAATGGTGCCTTGGTCATGGGGTGCGGTTTGAAGGTAGTTTCAAGGTGTTCTGCGATTACTGATGACTTATCCTCATCTGAGTGTACTCGGTTAATTCCTATTTTCAGGGGTGGAATGTTTGATTTTTCTTTGGTTAGGCGCTTGACCGATGATCAGAGGTGACTCAAATTTGGATGAATTTCACCTATATACTTATTGAAACGAAAAACGTAGTTTAACAAGTTTGGTTTTCACCAGCCTTGTTAACTTATTTACTTTCGTTTTGACGTCTGGTCTTAGAGTAATTTGCCAGTACCATCTCATATTATTTTTTGATTTAATTAAATTTCGAATGTTAACTGAAATAGTTTTGGCATTTGGCGTATGACGAAGTCATCTATCAACTTCATCGTCGATGTCGCGCGTATTACTTATACTTTTTGGATATGAGTAAAAGGATAACATTAGATTAGTATACTTATTCCAATTTACGATTCCTTTTACTTCCTGATCGAGCTGGATTCTATTGATTTGTGCCGATAAGGATATTAGTATCGGTCAGTGGTCAGAGTCGAGTTCCGGTAATACTTTTTGATAGATGGGAAAATTAACATTTTTGGTGAGTACAATATCTAAGTTATCTGGAATGATGTTTGGATTGGAGTCATATCTTGTTCGTTCATTTGGAGCTAATATATTGATGTTTTATGCAGTTGTAAAATCTGATAGCTTCTGTCCTTGCCACGATGTCGAGTTACAACCCCACGCTATATTTTTACTATTGAAGTCACGTAGCAATAGTGTCGGATTGTTATCACTGAATATAAGTCTGTATGAGTTTTCCGGAAAGGTTCTGTTAGGGGGTTTATATCCTGCTATAATAGTTAAAGTTTTGCCATTACTTTCAGTTCGCACTCCCGACAGATTCCACGTTTCTTGACGTCGGAACTTGCGCGTGTTTAACGTTTCTCACGTCCTTAATATTTACATTACCGCCGTTTTTACATTCTCTCTCTTATCAAGATACTTCGTTTGAAGAGAAAGTTATGTAATCCCAGGGTTCCCATCTGTCCTCCTTTTGGAGGACATTTCTTCCTTATTTGTCCTCCCATTGTCGTCCCGCCGTTTTTTAAATTTACATGCAATGTCCTCCTTTCTGTTTTGCTGAATTGAAAATACTGGTATAATTTTAAAGTAATTTCATTAATGAAAGGAACTTCATGTCTTAAATATCTAAATTATTACTCAAATAAATAACCTGCATAATAGATAATTAGGCTTATTTTGTTTATTTGTTTTGTAATTGTATAAAAGATATTTATACTTATTGTTTGGTGGATAACGAATGTGAGCGCGGCGGCGAAGTTATTTAGCTTTCATTTTTAATGACGTAATAGCTAATATGAATTTCAAACATTATTAATGGTTTGGAATTGTTGAGCACATTGTCTATATACCCTGGACTATAAAAATCTAAAATGTCCTTTTCATTGAATGTCCCTTTTTTCGTAAAATGCCCTCCGCTGGGAAATTTTTTTTCTGGTAACCCTAATCCTGCGCCAGAAAATTTTTGTTGCGAGTTGTGAGCAAAAAAGCTCTTATTGCTTGGCCCTGGTTACAAAAAAAGTGGATAAATCCTGTTGCTCAATATTTAAAAAACAACAATAAACTCGAACACGTGGTGTAGCCAGAATCTGTTTTGTGGGTACTTGATACCGAAAAATCGATTGACGTCAAACCGTCTCTCTCTGTCTGTGATCAACTCTATCGTTCAGTCGACTATCTCCAAAATTGATATTTCTTAATCGATCTGGGTAATATTTCGATTTTGGAGGGTAATTTACAAAAAGCCGCTCAGTCTTTTTCAAAATTTTCAAAAGAATGCACGAAATTTTTTCTTTACATTTTGTTGCGGGATAGCATAATGGACGTTTAAGAGAATGGTGCAGATCTCATTTTCGTTGACATTCCTGATTTTTTGAAAATTGCAAAAAGTAAAAATTTTTTCTGCGACTTCCAACAAATATAATATTAGAGATACTTTTTTCTTAATAAAATCTGTTCCTTAAAGAGAGATCTTGAAGTAAGGTCATGTTCAATTTTTCGAAAATCTGAGTAGGTAATTTTCGTCTGCGGTCGTGGATTTGCTCCTTTGTCAGCGTGCTCACTTCTATGATAGACTCCGGTTCGATTCCCGGTCGGGCAAGATTATAATGTGCATTTTCCTTGCAATGGCCCAGTACATATTCTTGTCCGATGATGAGAAAAGTCTCTTCTCAGGTTGAGAAGACTATAATACGGCGTGGGAATGTCTTCGTGGTAATCATACTTACCGTCATGGCCGCAAGGCCGCTGCTGGTAGGCCATAGCCCGTATGCCGACTGTCGCGCCAAGACAGTTTTCGTCTAATTTGAAGCAAAATGTAGGCAATTAAAAAAACTAAAAATCGCACCAACTTTTTCTTTACATTTTTTCCACGCATGTAATAAGAGACGATAAAGAATATGGCGCTAGTCACGGTTTCGGCTATCGCCATCCAAAACTACAATTTTGAAGACAGATATTTTTGCCTCAAAGTATGTTGTAAAAAATCATCTCCTTAAAGAAAGGTCAAGTAAAACTTTTGTCATGAAAAACGAGTGGTTTTTGCGTAATTTGCACTTAAAATTTACCCAATTTCTAAAAAAATTCACAAAAATTGCTCAAGTTAAAAAAAGGTTACACGATTAGAAGGGACTCTTAAAAGAATGGCACAAGTATCATTTTCATTAATCTCTCCGTATTTTCGAAAATTTGTAAAAGCATGTGGAAACTAGAAACTGGAAGATAGAAATGTTTGTGTGAAGTAAATACTGTTCCAAATCAGCTAATAAAAAAAGGTTTACATTTGTTAGAAAACATGGTCGTTTTGTGAAAGGATATACTCGAGTAAGATGGTGAAAAGTGCTCCCAAACGAAATCGATAATCGCGATGCTCGTATGAAAGAATAGAAAATGACGTCGATGCCCCAAAAATCTCAATGTCTTGACGTATTTTCTTTGAAGCAATTTACAAACCTTAATTGAAATTAGGTCAATTAGGTTTTCTCTCTTAAAAATACGATTTAAATATAATATGAAAGAAAAATTGAAAAATTGAGTACCATGAATTTGAAAAACCTTTTATTTAACTTTATCTTTATATTACCCCCGTACTCTGCCGTGCGCAACAATGCATGGACGGATGTTTGAGAAGATAATTGTTGAACGGCGACTTGGACAAGATACGATAATGCTGATTTTTGTACGATTGCATAATAGTCTTTTAAAACTGATTTGAAACCCATTTGAGAATCCATTTTTGTCCGTGTTGCGAGGTATAGAACATATATAATTTCACTCAATATAGGCCATCATTACTGTGCATATTTCAACATTTCACTGCAGTGGCGGCTCGTGCTTAGGTTGCTCGATTGCATAACCCCCCGAAAAAATTGAAAAAGATCTTTTAATATCTCAGGAATATACATTTTTCTTTTAATGACATTCAATATTGAAGATATTGCAGCAATATCGATGTATATGAAATCATTTTTAAATTAAAGTGCGTTCAACGGGCGCTCTTTCCGTTGTCTGGTGCCCTCCCAGGTATTGCACTACGCGCTTGGCTCTATTACTGAGTTGACTGGTTTACTCTTTGCTCTTACGCTTAACCAGCGTCTACATAGGGCCTTTGGTGACGCAACAGAGTGGGTGAGTGGGGGGGTCTTGTCGCCGAGTGCTGTGCGGCGTGCGAGGCTGCCTGAGGGGAATACCAATATTCTGTCTTTATCTGACTAGTTGCAACGGAATTTTATGAATTTGGCGTGTTATTGAAAGAAAACAAGTTGAGTCGATTATTGACGGCAATCAATGCATTGATGTTCTTTGTGTAACGTTGGCCGTTCTGGAGGGAAGTCCCTTCCCGACTCTTACGGTGTGTGCTTCTTCGCGGCCACGCGGCCGCCAGTCCCTCAGCAGTCTACGAAGATTATTGGGAATACGAATGTGTGTAGAAGATCTTGTATTATTGCAATATTTACCAGGGTTGTGATGTTTTCGAAATAAAATAATTTATAAAATATGTCCAAAGGATAGTGCTTGTTGCTAAGTGCTAGAATGCGATCAGTTTTCTTGGGAACAACTTAAACAACTTAATGTCCATATAACAAGTAGTGTACTTCAGTTTCAGTGACAATGATCCTCCATCTCGTGGTTTTCGTTACGTTTTCCTTATTCATGTAGAAAATGCAGAAATAGCATCTTGTTTTTCTTCTGGATATACATGTAGCTTTACACTGAGGTGAAAGAAATTATTAGAAACCTTTTAATATTGTGTTAGACCGCCTTGTGCAACGGCGAATTGCAGCAACTCAATGTGACATGGACGCGTATCGTTGGAAGTCCCCGGGAGAAATATTGAGCCATGCGCTCACTGTAGCCGCCCATGATTGCGGAAGTGTTGCTGGTGCAGCATTTTACGCACGAACCTGACCTCTCAATGACGTCCCATAAACGTTCGATAGGTTCATATCGGGCGTTCTGAGTGACCGAATCATTCGCTCGAATTGTCCAGAATGCTTTTCAAATCAATGGCGAAACACTGTGGCCCGGTGACATGGCGCATTGTTGTCCATACAAATTCCTTCGTTTAGGGGAACATCAAGTCTATGAATGACTGCAAATGGTCTGTAAGTAGCTTAACATAGCCATTTGCAGTCAATGATCGGTTCAGTTGGACCAGAGGACTCAGTCTACTTCATGTAAAAAAAAACTGCACACACCGTTATGGAGCCGCCACCACCCACAAATGAACCTACCATTAACTCTACAAGGAGCTGTAGCACTTGGTTTTACATTTTCTTTGAGTCTCAATAATGCCCTTCTTTCACGCTTTGCTAGCTTCATATCGATTCCCCCAAGACATTCCCTTCTGCCCTGCTCTCTTTATCTCGGTAAGAAAGTTGTATCTTTTTCAAATAGTATAATTTCCGTGAGAGAACATTTTAATAATTTTTCCCACGTCGTGAAATATTGCAGTTGTAGGAATTGATGCTTTGGCCCAAAAAAATGAGCGTTTTCGCGCAGTACTAAATTGTCACTTTCACTTAAGCAGAGTTCAATCTCTCGCTAATTATAATATTGTATGGGAAGCATGCCTACTTGCCGGTTAGATGGGAGTTTTTTTTTCAGTAATTTGACGACATTCACGGTCAATGAAATAAATGTTTCATCATTACATCTTCAAATTAGAAGCCATTATCTCACTCGCAATTTACTCGGACGTCGTCTAGAGCAGATTGAGGCCCTCGGAGGGTGGACCGCAACGCGAATCAACAAGTTATAGTTGCACCGACGGTACTTCTGGCTTTGCAGAGGCTCTTGGGCAAGACTGACCTTTTCCGGGGTGTGGTCGCGGATTTGATGCCCGATCGAGGCAAAAATAAAGTTGTAGCTTTCCTTTAAAATCGTCCCAGTTTCTGAAGATGTGCGACGAAATAAAGCTGAAGCAGGCGGATCCTGCTAATAGTGGTGAAATCTAAATAAATCCTGTTTGCCAAATGTCGCTTACTCCCAAGCGTGGGAATTTAACTGGGCCAAGGCATGGAGGGACACGGGCAATTTGTATTTGTTTTCAAACCTGTCGATTCATCCGCAGTAAATACATGACATTACCTAAAATGTATGTGTTTACTCGTTACAAAACCCTAAAGGGGGATTTTTTTTCTTAACGAACTTCTGTGTAACCTGATCTAGTTAACTTACCCGCAATACACGGTTGTATCACACAAGGAACATAACTTTTTACGTATTGCATGAATACATAATGCTGGGAAATTTTATGCCGTAGATAATAATTTAATGATTTATCGCTTAAGATCATTTTCACATTTTATTTGTTATTTTATTCATATATTATACGTAGTAAAACATTGTTAGAAATCATCACTGATCAAAAAGGTGATTTTTCAATCAGAAACAGATCTATGTGTGGTAATCCATGATGTGGTCGTTGCAGGATCCAGGTTTCGATGTTTAACACAGAAATGTTTTGATTGATTTTAATTTTGCACCAACAATATATACTAAACTTTAACTGAAACAAAATGACGGAAAATAAGAATTTAATGTAGGACTGGTGAAGGTGAAGGTGATGAAGGCGCAGGTCGGCAGCCGGCAGTCGCACGAGGCGGCGTGAGCTTGCCCGGCGGCGGCCAGGCCTCAGCGGCGCCTGCTGGGCCCACGCTTAGGGCCGGGAGGCCAGGGCTCCGCCCTCGCCCGCTCGTCCACCAGCTCACGCCACGGGCTGTGGCACGAAAGGCCGCTCGCAAGAGGGAGGGCGCTCCGTTGCCGGGCTGGGCTTTTCAACACCGCCCCCCTCCCCCGCACATGGAAAGAGGTTTACTATTGGCGACATTGTCCCTTGTGTAGAAGATGGAGTCAGTAAAGTGAACTGAAGTGAAGTGGAGTGAAGTGTTAGAAAAGCTTATAAATCAACTTACAAATAACTCAAAATCAATCTCTAATTCTAATTGTAATTATATTTGTAAATATTCGTAATAGTTTTGTAATTGTCGTATATCTAGTTGTAATCATGTTTGCCACCGAGCATTAGCTCAAAGTGAACTTTAATAAATCTATCTATCTATCTAAAAATGAATAATTTGAGGAAAATGATTTTAGCTGGTCGATTATTCCTCCTCAACCTGATCAACTGACTGATGAAGATACTCCAAATATTATTTTCACACGGATGATTTAAGAGAACATTGTAATTCACAATGGCTATTGATAGAGTGTCCCACAGACAAACCAGAATCTACTTTTAGATCAAAATCGAATAGTTTTGCAAAAATGGAACGCCCTTTTTTTTCAAAAACTATAGGCGTTATTGACTCAAAAATTTAGAGATACACTTAAAAGATTATTTTAAAGCGTCAACAGCCAGATAGTTACTTTTCATCCACCCAGAGAGGTGCGTCCCTTAATGGGTTAAACTCATTCGAGACTTAAGTTTTTCCATTTAGCGATAAAAAGTTGGCGTACTTGGCATTTCGTTACCGTAGAATAAATATATTAACTATTGCAGTGATTTGTCTAATTTCTTTTCCTCAACATTATTGACTCGTGTGTAAACAACGGTTCTGTCACATCCAATCGTTGATCGTTGTCGCTCAAAACGTCTTATGTTCTCAGCAATATCCCTTCCAGTTCCAGAAATTGGTGTTACATGGTCTAAAATCTTTGAATTTGATTCTTCTATTAACAAAACGTGCTCCTCTGTAGTAATCTTTTTGCAAAACTTACTTGCTTTCTATTCTTGAAAAATTGTCTAGTAGTTTCTTCCATCGAAAAACAATCCTCTAGTTTCGGTTATGAAGACACTGACTGTGTCATTGAAGACTGTGACAGTGTCATTGAAAACACTCGTCTTCAATGCATTTTTACCTGTTCATAGTACCACCTTTCTATCTTTCTCGCCTGATTTTCATTCTGTCGCTGTCTTGATGTTTATCATCATCATTTATAGAACTAAAGTCCTGGAAGGCAGAGCTTGCTTAATATTCCTGAGCTATCACAAAAAGGAAGCAACAAATGGCTGACTCTTTTAGACGCATTTGAACTATTTTATTATCGTTAGTTATTCTGTAAAACCAGCGAAATGTGTCTCTTCTTCAAAGAGCTCTTTATTTTTCATCACTTCCTCTTCATCTGCAGTGTTATCATCACTATCAGTAAACGTGGATGTAATTGTTTTTGGGGATTTTTCTATATTACATTCTCCTGTTTTCCCTGGCCTTCTCTTGCATCTTTCAAGAACAAAGCTTTCGAACAATTTTTTTTTCGACCCACATCGCTGTCCTCTTCGGTACGTCGACCCACAAGCAACGCAAAGAGGCCAGCAAGCGTAAACATCTCTTCTATCATTCCTTGGTCTCCTCTGTATTCATCGGGTTCTGATGGACACAAGACTAAATTGGCAGTCACATCTCGTCCAAAGTAATCGAAGCCAATAGAAGGTTAGCTATTCTACGTCCCATTCTCAACCGTAACTCTTCTTTAAAAATTCATTCCGCTTTAACCATTTACCAATCCATTCTTCGCCCGATATTAACTTACGCATGCCCTGTTTGGATTTCAGCTGCTCCATCCACATTAAAGAAATTACAAATCTTCCAAAACAAAATGCTAAGAATAACAGTAAACGCCCCCTGGTTTGTCAGCAACAAGACCCTTCGCAACGATCTTGCAATAGAACCATTTACTTCCTTTATTACGAAGCTGGCACATAATTTCTTCAATAATCTAAGTTATGTGCAAGGTGCAGTCACCTACGAAATAGGAACTGATCAACCCCCACTCTCCCGCCTAAGAAACAGACTTCCATTCCACATTTTCCTTCAATATCTCTCTGACATTAGATAAGGTAAGAACATTTCTTGCATTTACCTGTCCGTCCCATAGTATATCCTTTCCAAACCATATCATTACTCTCTAACAAAATTTCCTCGCAATAACTTTGGTTGAAGTTATAATCATTACCAGGGAGATAACACGAAATTACCCCCTTCACGCTTTGCTGATACAAAGTTGCTCGCCCAATCAACTGAAGAGCCTCACGGCTGAACGTTATGTCTGCCAATGTAAAATAAATAAATAAAAAAAGCGTAAACATCCACGTAAAGTTGCGCCACCTAGCCTACCAATGAACAAGGACACTCCTGATGAACCCTTCAAAAAGGTACTAATTTTAATTGATATCCATGGCCGGCAAATCTCTTCCCTGCTTATTGGAAAGCTCACATATAACTTCTGTCTTAAATGTGTTTAAACCTGGGAAGGACGCCGAGGTGACAAGCGAGTTGGACACCACACCCGTCCTCTCGGTGGCACCTTGGCCTCTCGCATGCGTGGAGAGCTTCCGCGTAGTCTTTCGTCTACGGTTCTTCATCTCACCAATCACAGCCTGACCCATCTAGAGCATATAAACAGCAGCGCCCAAAATCCTGACGCATCACGGTCCACACGTCGGCATCTCAGTCTTCGACGCGACGCAACCCTCACAACCCAGACAAGCCTACGATATCATACATCAGTTTTTGACAGAAGGCGAGAGTGTGTCATACTTTAATGCCCTATTCTTAATCTAGTTACAATACATTGAGTTTGACTCTGTCCTATATTGATAGTAGGTCGAAGTTTCCAGTCTTTATGTCGGACCGAGGGAAGTGATCTTGATTTTATCGATATATTCTTGCAAATATAGTGATTTATAATTTTGGTCTTCGATAGTATTTGATTCTTGTGTGCAGTCGATTCCTTCAGTTATGACTCTTTTTGCCACTGAATCTACTTTTTTGTTGTCTGGAAGTTGCCTAAAATGAAATGACATATGAGTAGTTAAAGAATGGCTTATATAAAATTTGAAAAAATTGTTTAAATTGCTTTTAGGAAATTTTTCTATTTTTACCCAGGGGAACCCTTTTAACAGACTGATTCTAATCGTCATGAATTTAATTTTTTAAAATTATATTCGTTGATACCGAAAATATTATTGACGTGTCTCTTGTCTGTCAGTCTCTGTCTCTTGTCTGTCAGTCTCTGTCTCTTGTCTGTCAGTCTCTGTCTCTTGTCTGTGAGTCTCTGTCTCTTGTCTGTGAGTCTCTGTCTCTTGTCTGTGAGTCTCTGTCTCTTGTCTGTGAGTCTCTGTCTCTTGTCTGTGAGTCTCTGTCTCTTGTCTGTCAGTCTCTGCCTCTTGTCTGTCAATCTCTGCCTCTTGTCTGTCAGTCTCTGTCTCTTGTCTGTCAGTCTCTGTCTGTCTGTCAGTCTCTTGCCTGTCTGTTTGTCAGTCTCTTGCCTGTCTGTTTGTCTGTCAGTCTCTTGCCTGTCTGTCTGCATCTATCTGGTTTGTCTGGTCTGGTCTGTCTGTTTGTGGTAAACGGTAGCATGTTAAGACTATTTTCTCATTGTTGACCTTTTCCGATCGATAACAATGAACTTGAGACTTTCGGAGTTTCAGAAGAATATTTTGATAGTTGAGACTACTTTACATTAACCCCCAAAATTATCAAAATTTTCTCAAACATGTCTCAATGTTTTATTAAACTTTGTCCCATGTTGTCGTAAACAAATTGCGTAAAACCATAGAAATAGACACATTTCAAAAGGCCATACCTGTGTAAATTTATATCCAAAATACTTTTAATGTATATAAGAATAAACCTTGAAATTGACATTGAGAACCTTGCTTTAAACAAGTTAACTATTTCACTACAATCGGCTAACATTTGACGCGTACTGCTTTTATTTCTTTATTCACTCTTAGGCTGCATTGAACATATGTGGAAACATCAAATGTGTATGGCCAAAGTGTAGGAATATTGTAAAACGACTGTTAGTCGCACTGCATTTTCTTATCTATAGGATATCATTCCAGTAAAGGAAACGTCAACATACCATTGTTTCCGTGGTTAATAGTTTCAAATAAGCTTGTGAAAGAGCATATTGCTCTGGTGTCCCTCAAGGTCATGTTATCTGCACAGTCCACACAGGTTTTGACGCACCTGTTTTTTTTTTTCATTGTCTGCTACCGATGATTGTCCTTAGAAAAAATTAAGCAAGAATAATGCTCAAAATTTATATTCTTCATGACAAGATTTAAAGGTTTTAAAAAGTATTATTCAATTTTGAAACTATTAGGACTCTTCAATAAGCGCATGTCGCTTGTGCCAACGATAGACCCTGGATTATCGGAGTCCAAAATAAACGAGTGAGTCATCAATAAAGAACAAAACCCGTTGCCCAGTGGCGCAGCTCGTGCGGCAGGTAGATCTATCAACAAATCGATGAAAATTGGATGGTTGGTTTTCGTGTTTCCGGGCGCGTCAACTGCTTCGGTCATTAGTCCCGTAAGTGTAGTGCATGTTTGTTCTCGGGAGATGGCGGTGATCTTCCCCCGCTGGATGGCGATATCCGGCGCCGACCTACCGTCGGCTACTGGGGTTTCCGCCTAACCAGGACTCTCCCACCAGTGGGGCACCGCCCCAGCTGGGACAAGCTCTAAGCTCCCGACCGGTCTTCCGGAATATGTGGTAGTGTAGTGTATGTTAGTGTGAGTGTGTGTAAGGGGAGAGTATAGGACAAGGAAGAGGAAGGAAAGATCGCGCGCGGTCCGTGGCCCGTTTGGTAGGGTACTGCTCCGGCATTCGCCTGGAGAAACCACGGAAAACTACCGATCAGAGCAGCCGGCCGCTAGAATTCTCCTCTAGACAGCGATTGAATTCGACCTAGCTGAAAAGCTAGTGTCGAAAATCCTGCCGCCGTCAGGACTCGAACCTAGGACCTCCCGCTCAGAGGCGCTGCAGTGACATCAGTTGATGCACTGAGCTACCGCTCCCGGTATGAAAATTGGAACTTACAATCCGAAAATGGTCGGATTCGTCCATGATACCCTAGTTTTTTTCTTTTCTCATTGCCTATATTTTACAGTTATATCGCCGATGCGGCGGTAGATGTGTTTAATCGCGCGTGTGTGTGTGTGTGTGTGTGTGTTGTGTAATATGCATTTTGATTGAGAGACGTGGTGCGCTGTGCGTTGGCTAACGGGCGCTGTGCTTCGCAGGTGACCGGAGGGCTGAAGGCTGCGCGGGACGCCACCGATCCCCTCCACCCACGCGGTGAGTGCCTCTGGCCACTTGCATGCTTACCTTTAGGGAGGAGGCAGCGTAGGAGTACATAGTGCAAGAAACCAAGCCCTTTCGGGGAAACGAAATCCGTAAAATGCTTTTTGCACTTGAGTCGCGGCGACCTCTGCTTTCTTCTTTACTCGAGATGCCCAAAGTGGACCGCTCAGGAGAATCTGTCTGCCTGAGGGCGCGCGTCTTGGCTCGCCTTGGGGTGTCTTCTGCTGCGGGATGAAGAGGCGGTCGATATTCGTTTTGAACCGTACGCCAAAAGTTGTCCTCAAGAGGATTCCATTTGGCCTTGGGGATTCCTACGCGATGTTCACTGAGGAAGCGCTGAACGACTTGGGGGCCACGCGATGCATTAAGGCGGAAGGGGTTCCGTAAACCATTGCAATTTTTCGGGCATTAGTACGTTCTGGTTCGGCCTTCAGGTGAGTATGGAAGCGTTTTTACTGTTCGCGCTTCGTTGAGAGGGGAAGAACTCCACCGACAACTCCTGCAGGTAGTGACTCCTGATACCATCGTCACTTGAATGCTGGGGTCTCGAGAGAATTGGAGGGCGGTAGCCACCTGCCGAATGTCGCAAAAGTTTTGAAGGAGTTTGCGTAGAAAAACGATTGCGAAGGAGTATCCCGTGACATCAGTTGGCATAGTGCGATATGCTGATCGGCCCGTTCCGTGATGCGATGGCTCACGGCAGTTCAGCGGGAAGGAAATCGGAAGAATGGGAGGGGTTTGTAGTGGGTAGGCACAGGGTAGCTGTGACTACACGCTGCGAACAGCGGGCTCGAAAAAAAACAGACACACAGACGGACATTATGCCGCCATTCGTCTATATACGTACATTTACGAGAAAGTGAAAAAAAGGTTTTCATTTATATTACTTCAAGAGTTAGTTCTGAAGAACAGATTTCATTAAGGGAAAAAAGCTCTATCATAAATATTGAAGATTTGCAAAGTTTTTTCATTTTTCCCTTCTAGACGACGCAACGCGTCTCTAAGTCCCTTGGGGAGCGTTGAGCGCTTTTGCGCAGGGGAGTAATCCTCCATTAACGGTATGTGTCACGTCACGTCGCAGTCAGTTGTCAAAAGCACCGTAGCCACGTAGCATCTCTGCGTACCCGCTTCCTACTACACGCTCCTGCGTCACCACCCAGAGGCCAGATTTGGAAAGGAATGAGGATGGAGGGTTTAGGACACTTCACAGGGGTTGGACTAGCCCTTGTGAAGCAAACTGTTGTTCTCCTTTTTTGAACAAATTCCACATGATATTCGACGGGAATCGAACCTTGATCTTCTTGGTGAAAGGCGAGCGATTTCGTTCTGCACCACGAGATGATTTTCTGCGCCACGAGTAATTTTCTGATTGAAATTTTCGAAAACTCAGACTGTTCGCCGAAATTTGACCTGGCATTATTACGCGTCTAATATTCTGAGGAAAAATTTCAAAGAAATGTTTCTAAAAATTTATTGTAAAGTAGCTTACATTTCACGAATGGTATTCAGGTATAGATACGATTCCAAAAATTCCCATTAATTGGGAGCGGAATTCTATGACCTATAAATGCATGAAATATGTATGCATTTATGACCATAAGAACATAAAATTATGACCTATAAAATTTAAAATATGACTTAATCAACTTACTTATTACTTTATTCGCTTACAGAAACATTTTATTACAATTATTGTAGACTGCAATTAACCGTCAAAAGGTTTTAATTCTTCGAAATCCTGAACCTAAAAGTCAATTGTTAGGCTGAATAATTAAGTATCACTCAATATTAGAATTGTTGCAATTTATTACCAATTGCATTTTCAGGTTGTTAAATGAGAATCCTCTCTTATTGTCGTTAAGTATCGTCTTGTAGGGAGAGAAACTCCTTGTGGCATCAATTGATGTAAAAGGAGCGTACTTGAATAGAGTAAAAACACTTGGAGAAAATTCCTGAAAATCTACAGATGAAGTGTTTCCACAATGAATGTTACTTATCTCACGCAGGTACACAAGTCCGCAATTCTTTTTCAGTACATTTTATTAATTTTTTTTACACACTAGGTGCTACAGTTCCTTTGGTATGTATTAATTCCTGTTCAATGCACTTTACCACATCTACCACACCAATGCACTGCTTAGTTATACACTTGAAATTTTCACTTGTATAGTTGCTCCAGATAAAGAATTAAAATTGGACTTCACGTAACTTTTAACGTAGGGATTGAAAATAAATCTTGAGTAACTTTTCTGGAGAACGATTCAGCAGGATGAAAAGACATTACTATCTTCTCTATGACATCTGAGTTGTTGCATTAGTACATCGCGGTATCAAGCAAAGTCCCCCAACGCCTTATAACTGATTGAGGAGTAGGGACAATGAAGGTGCTTCCCCTTGAAATTTCTGAACGCGAATTGGAGCTTTGACAAACATTATCTTACAGTTGGATAATAATTTATCTACTTCAAGGAAGCTACTTCTTATCTATTCAGTTACCGTATGCAAGGCATGTGCAAGACATGGCACGTGTGCCATTTTTTGATATAGCATTGGCTTCCTTCGCCTATTACGGAACAGCACCAGTTAGAAATATAAAAATGTTTTCTCTCTTTGCCCCATTCGGCCATTCATTGATTTGTCGAAAGAACTACGATGGTGGAATGATTTGTGTTCTCTAGCACTTTACATGTCATGAGAAACGTATTTCCAGGCAGATCTTCTTTCAGCGTGCCAACATACCATTTGCTACATATCTTCCATCCACAGCTGTAGTCTCGTCTGTTCAAATCCATATCTTACCCCCTTACCCCATCTGTCCCTGACGCTACGCCTTATTTTATCCAACATTTCCTCATAACAAGGGGTCTGATATTCCAGAGAATGGATTCGTTTGGACCAGGATACTGTGTACATTTTGTCTGAAACTTGGGTTGTTGAGTTTCTTGAAAGAAATATTAGACGCAACCATCATCGTGCAGAGATTTGCGAAAATAGTGAACATTGTGAACTTGGTGTCGGGATTTGAAATAAGACCTTGCCCATTTTGGTGCGCAGAATGTCTAGTTACACAGTTCTCATGTTTCTCAGTTTTGTAGTATTGAAGCATAGAGACGAGTTTTTTTGGCAGTAACTTTCACAATTTGCAGAACGAGAATCACTTCATCGGTACTGGATATGCTTTCACCAAACTCGCGAACATAACTTTGTAACTTCTAACCGAGACTTTTGTCTTAGGCATATTAAAAGCAACTGAAAGACTGAAGCAAAAGTGGGAGAAAGACTGAAGTAAAACGATTCGCATTCCGTGTAAGCAAACTTCGTCAGATTTTCGAGTACGAGAACGATTTTGAGTGCGCATTCGTAAGCACGCCGTGTTGCGCGATGCTATAGGATGCGATGCGGTAGGTTCCCACGGTCGGGAAGAGGGTGAGCAAACTTAAACTACAAATACGCAAAGCAAACGCGTTGAGATTTTACAGGCATTTGTTAAATTATACAAAGCTTATTGGAAATTTGCGATTTGAAAGAAAGCCAAAATATGCATTCGCATGTAAAAATATGACTTGTAGAAATTCGCTCAATAGTCTCTATTTTAACGAAATATGCAAAATATGCGCCTATTATAGTACGAATATGCACCCTCAGGAAAAATCAGCGAAATATGCACTAACATATTAATGTGCATAGTATCCAATTCTCGCCAAATGTCAAGAAATTTCACTTAGCTGTGCCCTGAAACAAATGATAACAATATGACTTGTCCAAGAAATCCGCCCCCTCCTCATTAAGAACTTCCAAAGCAAACAATTAGTTCGTTACCGGCAATATACAACTTTTCCCTTAGATTGAATTCTTTCACACAGTCTTGGCACTGATAATGCACCAAGGGTCTCTACCCATGATTACTTCTACTCTGATAAGGTTTTAATCTCGCAAGATATCAATTTCCCGCCAGTCACATTCATATATTATGATGTTGGGCTTCCCTTATTTCTATTTATAAAAGAATTAATGTATTTTATGAATGCTACCCTTTGTGTCAGTGCTGAATGAAATTAATTTCTTTGTTATTTATTTATTTTTGCAAGTGTTTTGATTTGAGATTTAAATGTAAACAATCCCTGTAAAGCAGTTTTGCTGGTCTGTGGAAATAAATAAATAAATATAAAAAATATATTATGATAATTAGTTACAGACATACTAAAAGTACATTGCTAAACATTCATCCGCTATCAGATGTTTAGTTAGAGATTTGCTTACTACGTTATATGTCCAAGTTGTTGATTTGTTCTCGAAAGAAGAAAGAAATGTTTATATTCAAAGAGGGCACAAATGTTGTTATGCATTAATAACTTGCGAGGAACAATATAAATGCTTCTCAGATCACCAGATCTCCCTCCAATGGAGTTTGCATTTTTGCAATTTATTAATGATGTGGTGTATGCTTCAAATAAAACCACAATGGAGGACCTAAGAACAGCCATTGATAATGCTTTTCAGAATAATTAATTCGAATCCAAAGGTATGTGAAGAAATATGCTTAAGTGTCCGAGATAGTCTTCTGAGATATGTCGATGCAGAAGGAAAACAATTGGAAACAACGTACGTATTGATGAGTATAAATGACGTTTGGACCACTCTGTATAAATGAAGGTCATACGGATTCCCTTAATATTTACAACAAATAATAAAAGCTTCCTTTTAAATCGCAGTTTTTGTCTAGAAGTCATTTAGGTGCAATGTTATGATTACTGTATTTCGGTCAGTGTCCTTCAGGGTTCACCTCTATCACAAATCCTATTCAGACTATATCAGATAGTGGGCTGCTCATCTATAAAATGATAAGACCCACAATGACTTATGCTTGCCCAACACCGAAACAACTAACATATCAATTGCAGAAAGTTCAAAACAAATATCTAAGACAAACCTTGAAAGCCCCCTGGTTCATTTCAAACTCTCAAATACACCGAGAACTTCAAACCCCTCTCCTCTCAGAATTCATCTCACAAACCTCTCAAAAATATTACTCTCTCCTCCCATGTTTCAACACTCCAATATTCAGTATCGGTCAAAACGCTCATCATCCTTCACGCATTAGGTCCAGATTCCCCAAAGACCTCTTTCGTCCTCCCTAATTCATAAAAATCATTCGCCACAATTTCCTACAAAACACACCACTCCACTTCTAAACAATAAATGCAAACTTCCCTAAGTCAAGTTATACAAATATGAAATTTTAAAAATAGGGAAGGGTTATACCAAGACCCGCATTTGCGCGAGAATGGCCAAGTAAATTCATTGTATGTAACATTGTACCTGTCAAAATCCCCGAAAGTCGAACGGGAAGAAGTAAATAAAAAAAGACTATCAGATATTCCACAACCAGAGCACTCAAAGATAGCTTTATTCGCTGATAACACAATAATACTAACAGCGCATCAAAATTTAATTTCAGGCCATAAATTTCAATACGTTTTCAACACACAAAGTGGTTTCGATAATAGAAAATTGAAATTAACTAATCCATATGTGAAGCAAAAATCTTTCACTCAAAAAAGTACAAAGTACAAATCAGTTAATTCTAAATAACACATATATTAAATGGCTCACCTCTCCCATTCCTGTAAACAAGGACTAGATAGTCACAAAAAGCAAACCTGGAAAGATTGTATAAAAAGTACAGCTAGCAAAATATTCATAAGCGTTAAATCTGTACCAATTCTTAAAAACCAATATTGATACGTCATTATCCATCCTAAAGTATATAATAAGATCACTAAACTACGCCTGTCAAATTTGGGAGGTGTGGCAAACAGCAATCGGAATAAATTGCAAATAATACAAAATACGTTTTTACGCTGGACAGTAAATCCACATTGTTTTGATTTTATTCATTTTGTCAATGGCAATAAAAACTTGCATGCCACGTGTGGGGGAGAATTACAATCGGCTCAAGTTTTCTTGAGCTCTGGAATCCGTCTCCTACCTTTTAACCCTAAATAGTTGAATGATGAAAAAATTTAGCAACAAAGCTGGGTTACTAACATTCGAAAATAAACATTTTCGCTCCCTAGTTATAGAAAATAGTTTGCATTGGTGTGCAAACTAGAGAATTGAGTGTTGCATTTGTTGAATAATAATCCCTGCTCCCAACTTTCCTCCTACCACAACTAGCGAAAGGAGAGCAGGAAGAAACGGGCGCCTAGGGGAGCTGCATATATCCACAAGCAAAACAACGGGTCATCTCAGCATTCGCTCAATGCATACTGGTCAATATGGGGTCATTGACCCAGATGCTGAAGTACATTACTTGTTACAGGTTTATTGAGTCTTTTTTTAAAATGATGTAATAGAAATGTAAACTAATGCATTAAAATATCATGGGTAAAATAAATATATTCTGCAACATGCAAATTAAAAAAAACTGTCTATGGTCCCAATGGATAAACACACTCTCCACCCGTTTCTATGAAAACATCCGTCTTGCCCTGCAACCCCATAAAAACGTAAAAACGAGAAAACTGGGAGAGACAAGCACAATCGAAGACAAGGCGATCAAAATATTTTTCTAAAATTCTGTTAATTCTGAGTCATTTCGTGTCTAAGCCTAAGAAATTGCGCATTTCAATGTGACGTAATTTTGAGTTGAAGCGGCGCCCGCGAAGCCGCACGAAGGTGGGAAGCCTCTCAGGCACCATGGCTGCGACTTTCAAATCCAAATGAGGAGGAGTTGGCGTGTGGTAGCACTTGGCGGCTTGTCTCGTGAACGCCCGTCGTCAAATTAGTCAGCCATCAAATAGTTGGGCAAAACTCTGTAACTTCATTGATTGATTTTTTCGTGTTTCCGGGCGCGTCAACTGCTTTGGTCATTAGTCCCGTCAGTGTAGTGCATGTTTTTTCCGCGGGAGATGGCGGTGATCTTCCCCCGCTGGATGGCGAGATCCGGCGCCGACCTACCGCCGGCTAGCGGGGTTTTCCCCTACCCAGGACTCTCCCAGCAGCGGGGCACCGCCCCAGCCGGGACAAGCTCTAAGCTCCCGACCGGTCTCCCGGAATACGTGGTAGTGTAGTGCATGTTAGTGTGTGTGTGTGTGTGTGTGTGTGTGTGTGTGTGTAAGGGGAGAGGACAGGACAAGGAAGAGGAAGGACAGATCGCGCGCGGTCCGTGGCCCGTTTGGTGGGGGACTGCTCCGGCATTCGCCTGGTGTTGATCGGAGAAACCACGGATAACTACCGATCAGAGCAGCCGGCCGCTAGAATTCTCCTCCAGACAGCGACTGTATTCGACCTAGCTGAAAAGCTAGTGTCGAAAATCCTGCCGCCGTGGGGAGTGGGAACCTAGGACCTCCCGGTTAGAGGCGCTGCAGTAACATCAGTTCATGCACTGAGCTACCGCTCCCGGTCTGTAACTTCACGATCAACTTAGCAAACGAGTCTGTAAAACTCATTTACTAACTACAGTATTCATTTGAATGACTTATAAAACCTATATGTTATTACTACGGTCTGTTATTCGTAACAGATTACTGTACGTAAGTTACGGCACATGGTGTGAAAGCAATTGTATAGGTATTGCAAAGACGGTATGTTGACCACATAATGGTCCTCTCCTGGCCTTGCTTAGGCGGCTGGGTGGTCGCGACCGGCACGGCGTTTAGCGCTTCACTTAGAGCGAGCCCGCGATGAGGCTGGCTGGCCACTCCGTTCCTCAGCATCAGTCACTGGAGGGTACACTTGTCTATTTCAAATGAAAAACTGCATGAAAACAGCTCACAAAAGTGCATGGAGCGCAAGCAGATGTCTCGTAAGATGGCGTCAGCCAGTCACCATCATGCTCATCTTCGGCTACTCTCGCCGCATTGCCCCATAACAAATTATGTTTATATTCTCTTTCTTCGTTCTGTATCCCCTACCAAGATCTTTGCGTTTTCTCGTTTTAACCTTATATTTTAAATTTTCATGTTTTCCCAATGTTCTTTTGATGCGAAAAACTTTTGAAAAATCAAAAGGCGAAGACGGGGCAAAAGCCATCGCCAGTTTTATTTTCGACGACGAAGAACAAATAATTATTCTAAAGTCTGAATGAATTGTTTATAATTCACTATCAACATACAAAAGTTTATAATCGATATTTGAATGCGTTTTACAGTGCATCAAACATTAAAATGATAATTGAGTTAGAAATATGCGAATAATAATTGAAATTTCTGTGCTTTTTGGAAATAAACAGTTGGGTAGATTTGGCCGTGCCCCCGGCACAAAATTAAGCTCAATATGGTACGCGTTGAGAATTCATTCAAATTCAGTCAGCCT
The DNA here is from genome assembly GCA_011170035.1 of Teleogryllus occipitalis. Lineage (NCBI taxonomy): Eukaryota > Metazoa > Arthropoda > Insecta > Orthoptera > Gryllidae > Teleogryllus > Teleogryllus occipitalis. The sequence goes on from BLKR01002573.1 coordinate 135,195, forward strand.
TCATACTGCTTGTTGTGTTTATTTCGCAAATGTTCATATTCGCCTGAGATATGGCATAATATTCTGGAAAAATACATCTTATAGCTCCCAGACTTTTAGATTACAAAAAAATTGTACGAATAATATCCAAATCCCACCCACGCGATTCTTGTAAGCCTCTCTTTATTAATCTCGGAATTTTGCCATTACCTTGTCTCTTGATTTACGAATCAGTAGTTTTTGTCAAAAATGATTTGGTTAAGGGCGGGAATATATTTTCAGAAAACGCCTATGTCTAGAACTGTAGCACTGGACATAGTAATCATATTCATCAGGTAACAGTATCAACAGCTCATTACGAAAAATTCACATACAGTACATGTACATTATTTTACAAGACTTTTCCAGATGACATTAAACCATTAAATTCGATAGAAAAGTTTAAATCGTTTCTGCTGCATAACTGTTTCTATGCAATTAGAGACCATACTGAGCATCATAAAAAGGTCATTAAATTGAACAGTGATATTTAATGTATTATTTATCATTTGGACTGTATAATTCTAAACAACCTGTAACAAGTATTGTACTGCAGCTTCCGCGTGAATGACCCTCAACTCGATCAGGTTTTGCGTCGGGTTTCCCTGATCTTTTGAGCAAATGCTGAGATGGCCCCTTATTTTGCTTCTGGGCATAAATGTAAATGCATTATCTGTGCACGAATTCAGTGAGAAATAAAGTTATTCAAATTATCGTTCTCGATGATGCGTTGCAGGAAGTATGATTCCTTGACAAAGGACATGATGAGCGATAAGAGCCCAAATCAATTGCTGATTTACCCTTAAAAATAGATTTTATTTCTTTGGAGCAAATACGTTTGTTTACAATCCTAGCAAAGAACGCTCATTTTCTTTCTGTATTCAAAATTCAAGACGTATATGGCTTACGGTTGGGATCACAGCATTTTTGAAAACGTGCACAGAATTCATTTCTGCACTTAGCACGTCATACAGAGTTCTTAACTGTTTTTGACGGAAAATAAATAAATAAATAAGTCGTTTTCGAAATAAGCGGTAGTTGCTTGACAATGGCGGTGAGGGGTGATGTGCAGAAACCGCGACAGAAATTTCTAGCTGGCCAAGTTGATTGGCAAGATGATGCGAAGATGCCGAAGCTGGGCGTGCAGAAGAGCCAGACGCGCTGCCGGGAGGGGGAGGAGGGGGCAGGCGGCCACGGGCACAGCGCGAGGCCGCTCAAGGTTGCCGCCACTGTCCACCGGGGCGCCCAGCTCCAACCCCGGCCCAACACGCCACGTTCAGAGCAGTGCTTTTTATTTCAAATAAACAACAGAATATTCCATCGAAAATAAACGATGTGAAGGTAAGTTGTTAAGTAAGAGGTTAACGAAAACTTTTGGATTTGTCAGTTCCATCAAATATCTAATAGAACGTACATTGAAGTGAATGAAACACAAAATGAAGTTCATGTTGATGCTACGCGTTCAGAATTTTATCGAATTCAATCAGCCTTCATACTGCTCCTTCTGTATGTTACCGAGTGTTAACTCCGGAGTTCCCGGTGTCACCAACAGTTGACGCATCTGTGATCATTTTCTATAAATAGTCATTTACGAATTTGAGTGAGTTCCGGTCCCCAAACTCGTCTTTCGATCTTTCTTGAACGTAGTAAAGTGGAAACTTTGTGCGACTGCTTCTAGGAATTGTTGATTTTATTCATTCAAGACGTCTTGCAGTAATTTTGGCGCATCGTGCACTTCTGCTTTCTCTCTTTAAAGATATTGCAGAAATGAAGAAAGTACAAATGAGGAACTCGTTTCTAAACAGTACCAAAGCCGACTGAACAAATTTTACAGTAGAAAACAAAAACTTACTGTAGCTTAAATATTTATTGTATGAAACAAATGTTTCATTGTGATGTTCTCTGGGAGTCAGTGCAGTATTTCATGACAGATTTTAAGTTTTTTAGTATTTTATTTCAAAATTATAAATATTTTAATTTTCTATTTCATACATTTTGACAGACACATGCAGAAAAAGTAGGATATTGGTATAATTAATGACCAAATTACCATTAGAATTGATGCTTTTAGAAATATTTTGTTACATCCAAATTTAAATTTGTTTAAAATATTGAAATTCCAAAAGTAATGATACTTGACATTATCTAGGAACTATTTTCGTTCATCAAAATACATATGTGTTATCCAAATCTACTTCATTAACTATATTTTCTTTTATTACTGCTTTGTTGTTTTTTTTTTTCAGTGAAAGGGGAAGTGGATTTGGTAGTTTTTTTTTCCATGAAAAGATAATTTTGACGACCTGTATGAACGAAATTTGGAAGGTTTCGGGAAAAATAATATTGTATTTAGGTTCTCAACCTCATGAAATATGTGCTGTCACCTATAGCTCAGTTTTCTAATATTATGGACTTAGTACCTTTTGGAAACTAGTTGCTCAAATAGACAATACCTGGTTTACTGCAATTTTAAAACCGCAAATAATTCATTAGTAATAGTGATTTGATAGTTAATTGATGATGACGTAGATGTTGCTAGGTGCCGACGGTAGTTGCGCTAAAGTTTCATATGGAATTAGCGCTGTAGCATCATTTCGGATAGCACACATTATTGCATTTTAGATTTATCGTTTGTGATCTAGTAGTGATGAGATTTTCGAAAGGTTACATGAGCATGACCAAAATGATTTTTTTTCGTGGCTCCTGATGTTGCTCCGTTCACGGATATCTCTGGAAGCGGTTCACAAATTTGATTTATTGATTGTTGTCAATTAATTGATTGTGCCTATTTTTTTAAATTTGTTTGTGCCAGCTTGACAGTCACGCCAGCACAACCACATTTATTTACGAAACGACAAGAGTGATAAATTTAATTTTTGGGTAATAAATGAGAAGCACATATTCCATTGGGTTAACTGTGATTAGGTTCTATGGTTGTACCAGCTTGACACACCCGAAACTGTTACGACGAGTCATGTATTTGAAGGCCACTTTGTAGAACCTTGGCACCTACTGCGAAAATGTTATATCCTTCTTCTTGTCCTTCATCGACTGCCATGTTCGGAAACGCAGCATCCTAAACGACCCGTGTAAATAAGCGAATCGAAGAGCGTTGGTCAGGAGCAGGTGGTAAAATCCCAGCGTGTTTTGTCGCGTGGGTTCATGACGCGAGGACGACGGCTGTGATGACGAGTTGGATCACTGGCTGGTTGGAGGCGCGAGAGCGAGCCGCGAATCCGCGCCACCGCATTGTAGGAAGTGCGGGGCCGCGGGCCGAGGCCAGGTGGAAGGCGAGAGCGCGTGGGCCGCAGCAGCACATCCTGTCCCGGGGGGCGGGGGAGGGGGGCTGGTCAGCGGAGCGGGCGAGGAGGCGGGGCGGAGGTTCAACGTCCACACGCAGGCCTTGGCAGCCTCTGCGGCCGCCGGCCAGCGGACGCAACAACCGCGTTGCGTTTCACTCTCTTTCTTCGCGAGCTGACAATGAATTTAGAAACATGATTAATATTTTCAAATTTAAATTTCAATTTATTATATGAATGGTACCATTATGAACAAATTGTAACCTGATGTAAACTATGAGCAATTGTAATCTATGAACAATTTGTAAAGACTGAAATGTAACTTTCCTATTTATGAAACACTTTAAACCTGTACCATTATGTAACATATAAAAAAATCCTGTAAATTATGTGTAGCGTAAAACGTTATACCTGATAACTCCAAACGTGAAAACTGTGGTATCCATAAATACATGTGTAACAAAGAATACTTGTAACAAACTGGGTATCTGGTGATAAGTCGGAAAACTTATCAGGACCCTAAACTGATGGTAAATAAAGAAACCAATTCAATTCCATATTATTACTATTATTATTATTATTATTATTATTATTATTATTATTATTATTATTATTATTATTATTATTATTATTATTATTATTATTATTATTAGCATTATTGTTATTACATGTGACAAAGATGCTGCTCAGCAAAACCACATGATACGGTTTTCGGAAGAGCTCGCTCACTGCTCAAGAACAACTAACAAAATACTACCGAGAAACATTGCAATAAATTAAAGATTTTGACGAAACTAGACACCACAAATACAGCAATAACATAGTGCATTATACACACAGTGCAAAGGTTCTTTACGTATCTAAAATCTGGAAGTTGCTGCTCCAGAACACATCACGTGAATAGCAAATACTTGATATCAGGCGGCGGCGTCCTTGCAGCTTTGCTGTCGTAAGCAGGGGCCTCGGTACTTGCAGTACGAACATTTACTATTACAATTAGAGAGTTCTATCCTATTTTTAATTAATTTCTAGTTATCTATAAATTGATTTATAACTTATCTAACACTTCACTTCGCTGTATAAGAGACATGTCAGTGATGATGATGATGATGATAATGATAATGATAATAATAATAATAATAATAATAAATAACAACCATATAAGCAATAATAACTTAAAAGTACACCAAAGCCAATAACACTGTTAATAATGATAATTATATCAATAGTAATATAAATAATAAGAATAAGAATAACGATCAATGTTCCAGTATTATTAGTGATGAGCTAGATAGAATGAAGCATATTTTTTAAATTTCACTCCATTAGAAGTAAGAGCCTGTAGTGCATTTGCAGGTAGTTGATTCCAATCTATTATAGTGCGATTCACAAAGGAGAACTTGCCTAGATCAGTTCTTTGCTTTCTACATCGTATTTTCGAAGGATGGTCTCCTCTTTTTTTATGATCCAGTTTCTGTAATCGTTTCCATATCTGCCCGAGCTGTGTCCCCTTTGCATGTCTTGTACATTACGCATAAACGCGTCCGTTCCCTTGTCTTAAAGATTCCCATTCTGCTCGTCCAACGGCCCCAAGGACACTGTCAGCCGGAGGCTGCAGACTTTTCATTAAAATTCTGTGCCATTGGGAATAAGTAATCTAGAAGAATATTAAATTATTATATTATTAATGAAGCTAAACGGTTAATGAAAAAATAGAACAAGAAAGCGATGCATCGTAATTGTTGTTGAACATATTGTACATTATTTCTATCCGTTCTTATCAGCTTCTATCAGTTTCTATCAGCCTTAATAAGTCCAAAGACTTATGATTAGTTTTTTTGAAAGAAAATTGTTATTTTATTATTAATTATTTTAAATGTTATTAATTATTTTAAATGTTATTAATTATTTTAAATGTTATTTACGTCAAAAACAGTTAAAAACTGTGTGACGCGCTAAGAGAAGCGTACTCTGTGGAGGTTTTCTTGAATTCTGATTCAGACGGAATGAGCGTTTCAGGCAAGAATTAAAAAGAAAATATTCGCTCTCGTTTAATAAGACTATTTGCTGAGGTAGATTGGCTACATACTTTGACTCTAATCCTTCATCGTGCCTTTTGAGGAGGAATCGGCTTACAGCCACGAGAACATGGAGAACGATAATTTGAAGAACTAGATTTCCCACTGAAGTCTAGAAGACTTGCACAGATAGGGATTACATTTATATCCAGAAGCAAAATAAGGCGTTATATCAGCATTCACTCAAAATATCAGAGAACTGGACGAAAAAATTGATCGACATGCAGATCATTGACCCAGACGCTGAAGTACAATACTAGTTTTTTTTATAAACGGCTTATACAATACTTGTTACATGTTGGGGAGAATTATTCAGTCCAAACGGTAACTATTGCATTAAATTTTAACTATTACATTAAAATTCATATTACGACCCTTTTTGATAATGTCGTAGTATCTAATTGTACAGGAACAGTTATCCAGCAGGAAAGAATTTAATTGGAACTTGTGTATAGATATTACTTGTTACCACTTGTGTACTGATTTTAAATGTTTAATGTCATCTGGTAATGTGTTGTATAACAATGTACGTGTATTGGATGTGAATATTTTGTAGTGAGCTGTTGATACTCACACGTGATGAATATGATTATTAAGCCGCGAATAACGGTTATAGACATCAGTATGCGGTGAAAATATGTTTGAATAATGCAACCTTCTGCTCCGGAACAATTACAATGCATTAATTATGCGAATTAATGGATATACAATGCAAGTCACGTAACATAGCAGCTCCTGCAGATTTTGAACGGTTGAAGGTATTGCAATGCAGATTTCGCGGAAGTGCATGAGGAAATGGGGCAAATTGATACATGAATTCATTTCTATTTTATCGCTTGTATTTTACGAGATATTAAGGTAACTTTGTTTTTTGAAATGAAACTATACATATTTTGCATATTCTTCGAAAGATGCTGCTCACTTACTTGGCTCCCACTTAAAAAACGAAAACGTTTTCTGAAGTTTAAAAGTGCATTTTGAAAAGAAATCTCATTGTCGTGTTACCAGTCCAGACTACTTCTGTTTTGTCTGTGGTAAGTACACAATAAAGAAATACGAAAGAAATATAACAGATTTCGTTAAAAAATGTAATTGCATATTTTTGTTTGAGAGTAGGTGAAAAAATGTGACCCCTTCACAAAGTATGCACAGCACAGCTCTGTAGGAAAACTTCGCTTATGGTACAAAGGAGAATTACAGTTTTTTAGATTTGCTATTCCGATGATGTGAAAGGAGCAAAAAACCATGGGAATGACTATTAAATTTTTGCTTGTGATGTTCAAGGTTACAATTCCAAAAATCATAAGTTGATTAATTATACTAATCTTGAACCTGCTACTTGTCCGGTACCACACGGTCCTGGATTGCCAGTTCCTCAGTCCCCTCGTGACTTGGACAGTATTGAGTGGGGAACAGAGAAGCTTGTCTGGTGTAAATTATGAAGCAGAGTTCGAACCAGACAGTTCAGAGAACGAACCTGAGACTTTTTTCTCAGCGGGAGTTAAATGACAGTAAAAGATTTTGGATTTCGAAAGATGCTGCTCAGTGACTTGGCTCCCCACTTAAAAACGAAAATGTCCAGGCAATTTTTTTTCATGGTATCGACATCGCGAAGTAGTTTTTGTTCCTTACTTTTAACAGGATTATACGTGTGAAACTTATTTATTGTAAAGACATCCAACAAATATGGACTGATGGGTCAATTTGGTGAACGCTGTGGCCCGAATTATTGGCGTCATCGAAACGAAGTCTAAACGCTGTTTTTTACACATGACAGTACACAGGCTTCAGTTCTCGTAGGGAACTTGGTATATTTGAAGAAAACATACAACAATTTGGTATTAGTAATCGAATGAATTCTTCATAATGAGGATATGATGGAGGATGAGGGGTTGATATGTAGATACTTGAAAGTCTTCACCGTGCTCTTAGGTCAGCAATCAGAGTACACAAAGTTTCCTTGTTTTTATGCTTATGGGATAGCCGTGTCAGTTCCCTCTGGAACAAAAAGGACTGGCCATCACAAGCAGCTCTGTTGCCAGGCGAAAAAAATGTAATTAGGAAAAGTTTGGTTCGTTCTGATAAAATCCTGCTACCTCCTCTACACATAAAGCTATGGCCGATGAAGCAATTCGTTAAGTCACTCAATAAAGAAGGCGAAAGTTCAGAATACTTTTCTCAGATCCACCTTTTGCTCAGACCATGGATAAGAAGGAGAGGGAAGCCTGGAATTCTTTTAAAGAGGTTGTTGACAAGTTCCTTGGTAACGTAAGGGATTCTAACTACAGGTGTATCGTGGAACGCCTCTTGAATTTATTTCAAATACTAGGTTGCCACACGAGTTTGAAGGTTCATGCCTACACTCGCATGTGAACTATTTTCCGAAAAACGTGAGGAACGTGAGTGAAAAACGAGGGGAAAAGTTCCATGAGGATATCAAGGGGAGGGGACGTAGGTATCAGGGTAAGAGGAGCGTGAACGTGATGGCGGACTATTGCTGGATCGTGAATCACCTGAAGAGTTATATACCCAGAAGCGCCCACAAAGTTTCTAAGAGAAAAAACCACGTTTTCATAAAAATAACAATTAAATAAGCATCATTGTTTACTGTGGTAATCTTATATCTGTACGAAATAATATATTTGGTATTGTTAATAACATGTAAATAATAAAAACTGTAACACCATAGCAAAATTTTCTTAAGGATTCTGACCACGAAAAACACTTTTTTTCACGGATTGTAGATTCCTCTCCCCTTACATCCGTCATAATAACGGAAAACGTGTTTTTTAATTTATTTTTTGATTCAATTGCCTGCAAGAATTTCCGTAGAAAATATTGCTTCTTTGTGTGAAATTTGCTACATTTTTCAAAATTAATTTTTCAAAAGTAATCTTTAAAATTTTATTGACCGCGTAATTGAAACTTTTAAATAGATTTGAAAATTTTGAAATTTTTTGAAGAAATTTTTTATCCTCAATTCTCAAATGTTGCTCAAAAAATCAGCTACCTTCTGGAATTTTTTCATATTTTTTTGAGTGGGGCGCAATGTTTAAAAAAATTAAAATACAATTTTTGTCCCATTTTGCTTATTTTCATGTACATACAGCTGTATAGAGAAATACATAAATGCATCACAATACAACGCTTTACTCTACATTTTGCCATTAGAGCTTCATTTGTCTGTCCATCTCAAATACTTTGTGATGCTTTAAACGTCACTTGAGCCCGTGTCCTTTTGAAATTTTTGATAGTACAAAGTAACTGATAGAAATGGAATTTACATTTTAGTGACTACTGCAGAAGCTTTTGGGAATGAAAATGAAAACCTAGTAATAAATCGCACTTTTATTCAACGCTTTAGAAAAAAATAGTAAAGAGAGAGCCGCGAAAATTCAACACAAATTTTATATAAAAGCCAGTCCAAAATTAGTGATGTGATGAAAGTCACTCTCGATTTTCGAAGGTATTGATTAGATTGTTTGGCTGGCAGTAATAGTAACTTTTGAAGGAAAAGACCCATCTGGGAGTTCCTGAAATCCCAACATCCTCAGGAAAATATCAAGCCATGGATTTTACCAAGTAGAAGGGAAATGGGATATAATGACAAAAATTCAGGCACTTAGATCTGTCACGAGAGGAAGCATTTTTGGATTTCTTGAACACTAGCTTTGTGCACCGAACCAAGCGAACTGATAACCGAGAATTGTTGGAGATAACGATAATCTTTTAACGACGTTAAAAGAAATGGGGTTCGTTTCTTACGACAGGAACTGTGAGCCATGCAAGGTGGAAGGCTATATTGCATTAAAAATGTACCTCTTTCAAGGTTGATTTCAGCTGCCTTATAAGAAGGACTCAATGAAGGCACTGCATCACGATTTCCTATTCATGCGTTAAATTAATAAATTATCAGGATATTGATCCAGAAATCAGTAAATCTGCTGGAAAAAATTGAAATAATTTTGGGGCCGCCTTGCTACTCTTACAGTATTGACGATTCAGATTCTTTAATGAAATATGATCTTTAAAGACATCATGAAATAAAATCATGTCCAGTTTTCGTGTCATATAGGCGCGAAATTAGGCAATTTAATTTTTTTAAACGATTCATTTCTCGAAAACCACTTCAAGTTGTTTCCCCACAGATAGAAGATGGAGCACATAAAAGAACAGCGCTGGTCTCATTTTTGTTGAACTCTGAATTTTCGAAAATTGCACATTGAGAATGATTGCGAGAGAGGATGCGCTGTTGAAGCACCTCGTTTTAAAACGGTAACAAGGGAAGGAATTCGAAAGTGTGTGGTGTGTCCGATGACGGCTCGAAGAAGTGAATAAAGACGTGGCACGCAAGGAAGGATGTGGGATGAAAGGAGGAAGGTGAGGAGCGGAAAAGTAAGAGGTTTTGTCATGTGCGTTAACGAGCGAAACCACAATGTGTATTTGGAAAGGAAAGCCACGCCACGCCACGCCACGCCACGCGTTGGTGCGTTTAGGAAGCGTTTGCGCTCGGGCAGCCGTCGGCGGGCGGCGCGGCTTCGCCGACGCGTTGGCTGGGCGCTGGCGTCCTGCCTTCGGCTGATGCGACAGGAACTGATGCAGCACATTCGCTCCCGGGGCTCGTTCCTTTCTCCGCGGGAAACCCAACCCGTGCGCCTCGCGCCGAGCTTCTCCGCTGGGCGAACGCCCTGGCGCTAGGCTGTTCTGCGCTTCGGCGCTCTGAGCCACGATGGTGTAACGGTTAGCGTATCGGGCTGTTATACCCAAGTTTGCGTGTTCGTACCCCATCGAAGCCGTGGATTTTTAAGGGCGAAAAAATCCTTCGTACGCCTTCCTTCGGAGAGGAAGTAAAGCCGGCGGTCCCATGTTAGTAGATTTACTGCATGGAAAAGATCAAGCCTAAATGATGCCTCTGAAGTTTGCGGGTTCTAACACTATCGATGCCGTGGATTTTTAAGGGCGAAAAAATCCTTCGTACGCCTTCCTTCGGAGAGGAAGTAAAGCCGGCGGTCCCATGTTAGTAGATTTACAGCATGGAAAAGATCAAGCCTAAATGATGCCTCTGAAGTTTGCGGGTTCTAACACTATCGATGCCGTGGATTTTTAAAGGCGAAAAAATCCTTCGTACGCCTTCATTCGGAGGGGAAGTAAAGCCGGCGGTCCCATGTTAGTAGATTTACAGCATGGAAAAGATATAGCCTAAATCATGCCTCTGAAGTTTGCGGGTTCTAACACGATCGATGCCGTGGATTTTTAAGGGCGGAAAAATCCTTCGTAGGCCTTCCTTCGGAGGGGAAGTAAATCCGGCGGTCCCATGTTAGTAGATTTACTGCATGTAAAAGATCCTCACGCCTAAATGATGCCTCTGAGCTAAATTCAAATTGCCTGTTTCATCGCCCAAGTAATACCTTCTTTCTCCCATGGTTGTTGAAAGAAGCGCAGCGAAATTTGCGTGGTCAGAAAGAGCAGGCCTTATGGCCTGAGTCTCACGACGTAAAATAAGGCCATTCAATTCAAACCCACGGCACGGCCTCTGACTGGGAGGCTCTAGGGTTCGACTTTCGGGCTGGCTAGATCTCTGGGTCCCGTTCTGCCGCTATCTGACGGGGAATTCCGACGGACGGCTGCTCGGATCCCTTGTCTTCCGTGCTTTCTCCGATCTGTGCTAGGTGAATGTCTAAGCAGAGCCCTCTACGGTCCACGGGTGGTGCGCGATTTCTTGTTCCGCTTCCTGGTGCCATCCTCAGACCCACACACCGCAACTGACGTGGATCGCACTACCGCGTCTGTCGGGCGACCGCTCAAGGACGTGGAGGGGCGGATTTATTGATTGATTTTTTCGTGTTTCTGGGCGCGTCAACAGCTTTGGTCATTAGTCCCGTTAGTGTAGTGCATGTTTTTTCTCGGAAGATGGTGATCTTTCCCCGCAGGATGGCGAGATCCGTCGCCGACCTACCGTCGGCTAGTGGCGTTTTCCTCTAACCAGGACTCTCCCACCAGCGGGGCACCGCCCCAGCCGGGACAACATCTAAGCTCCCGACCGGTCTCCCGGAATATGTGGTAGTGTAATGCATGTTAGTGTAAGTGTGTGTGTAAGGGGAGAGGATAGGACAGCCGGCCGCTAGAATTCTCCTCCAGACAGCGACTGAATTCGACCTAGCGGAAAAGCTAGTGTCGAAAAACTTGCCGCCGTCAGGACTCGAACCTAGGACCTTCCGGTCAGAAGCGCTGCAGTGACATCACTGAGCTACCGCTACCGGAGGGGCTCTGGAGGGGCGGACTGTGGAGTCTCTCTCCTGTGGAGAGACACCTGGAGGGGCAAATCGCATGCAAACATGTGTAGGTTGGCGCCGGATCTTACCATCGAGCGGGGAAGGAATCGCCGCCACCTCCAGATAAATTTGACTACACTAACGGGAGTAATGACCGTAGCAGTTGACGTGCACTGAAACCTGAAATAATCAATGAACAAAGCCAAGCGCTCTGGCAGTGCGGCGCCGGGCGCGGGAGTCAGAGCGAGCGATGAGGCGCCTCAAACAAGGGCCGGAAAGTTCGCGTAGCAAACTTGAAAAAACTGCGATGAATATCAAAATTTGTGGCTATTTTGTTGCTAATTTGTTAAGCAGAAAATATTTTGAGTCCGCAGTGGGAGAATGGAGCGCTTCATTCCACCACTTCAGCACTTCATTCAGAAAAGCACTTTCATTGCTGCGTGAACCCGGGCGTGCTCGCAATAGATCTGCGAGATCCAAGCCTCGGCAGTTTCATGTTCGTGAATTATTGCGATGCATTAGTCGTCTGACATTTCATGTATTCGTTAATTGTACATTTTTTGACATCGCCTGACCTTTTATTTTTATCCTTTTGCCTAATATTTCCCGTGAGCATGTTCAGACTTGACCGCTGCGCTGCGTGATGTCTGTCGTATACGTTGGGTCCAATGGCACCTGTGCATTGTGAGCTCCTGGCCTGAGCGGTACGAATGGCAATATTTTCAGCCGCGTCCATAGCAATTGTCTATTCAGAAAATGTTAGTTAGTTAGTTAATGCCTTATTTTACGTGGCGAGACTCGGGCCATCGGGCCCGCTCTTCCGTCTAACCACGCAAATTTCGCTACGCTCTTTTCACCACCTAGCGGAGAAAGGAGGTATTATCTTGGGCGACGAGACAGGCGGATCACAATTTTGCTCAGAGGCTTCTTTTAGGCTTGAGGATCTTTTACATGCAGTAAATCTACTAACATGGGACAGCCGGCTTTACTTCCCCTCCGAAGGAAGGCGTACGAAGGATTTTTTCGCCCTTTAAAATCCACGGCTTCGATCGGGATTGAACCCGCAAACTGGGGTACAACAGTCCGGTACGCTGACCGTTACACCACCGAATCCGCAAATGTAATAATTTGTCTCGTCTACAATCGATTGTCACACTTTCTTACCAAAGCGAAAGATATGCAGTAGACGTCTGTAAGAAAATGAAAAAATAGGAACCTTGCACAATAGAAAAGAAAGACTTTTAAATATTTTTGCTAACACGCGAAAATACTTTGAGAAATTTGCATTTAATATTATTTAATAGGATAATATGTTTAATGATTTGTTAGTGTACTTCGTCAATTTTAACCTTGCTCGCCATAACTATTCAGACAAAAATTCTGCTGTGTAAGATTCATTAACAATTGCATTGAGGAACATGTACAAACTGAATATTATATGAATTTCAGTAAATGGTCCTTCAGTTCATTTGCGTTTACAAAACGTTGCAGCTGTAACTGAGAGATGCATTGCGGGCCCTGGCGTGTGCCTAGCTGTTGCGGGCCCTCCCGGGTGAAAGAGGAAGATCTGACCCCCACAATGCTCCACTTCGGCGTTCACGATTCCAACGACATCAAGACACGTTTTATGGAACAGTTTTAGAAAAGTACTAGTGTATGTGAACCTTGAGATTTGTATGTTATAAAATAAAGTCATGAGAGAATGAGGCAATATTAGTGGATCCCTTGTGAAATGTCCAAGGATTCATTTTCGCTTGACCGTGAGCGTTGAGCGCCTCAGCACTTAATAATGTGTTTAACGTCAGAGAGTCAGACCAATCTATTTTTTCCTGTCAAGATCACATGTATGCCATATTTTTTTCTCAAGGTCTCAACTCGATATTATTTCTGAACAATAATTTCTGTATCTACCGCGCATTGTTTTGTTTGCTGTTTCGTCATTTGCAGAAATTTTTAAAAAGTACAGCGATAAAATCATAGCAAAATTTGGTGTGTTTCACTATTCCTTAAATTTACTGATGTAATGGTTTGCTGTAAATATTTTCACGTGAGTCGAACGAATGTGACGATGATGTGTAGGGTTCATATGAATGACTAAAGAAGCTGAGTTTTGAAATGTTGCCGGTCTGAATTACTGTTTAAATAGTCTGTTGCGAAAAGTAAACATTCTAGGGAATACATTAAATGTTCCTAAGAGATACTTCGGATTATTAGCACCTCGGAATATTTCATAATTTTTTAGTCACACATACTTCAGAGGAAACTTCGCATTCGGACGTATGAATGTAGCTTTATTTTCACATGACGTACGACGCATCTGACTGCAAATGGAAATTTTAAGCTTACGTCATTTATGTAGACTGGTAATTGGCAGGGAATTCATGGAGCAGAAACTACGTGTTTCGACGAACAGTTTCAAAAATAAAATCACATCAACACTAAATTTCGTTGTATCTTCATAATCATTTTATTGCTTCGCCGTGAGTACACCAGTTCACCCATGTGTTTAGTTTGAAACGTCATGTAAACAAAATTTTAAATTTTCTCTTGAATCATTCGCCATCTTCGCTCATTATTATTGTGAGTTTTAATTTGTGGGTTCGACATACTTCGAGGTACGTCTCAGCTCTGGATGTAGAGCCGTCTCTTTCCGTTTAGAGGAGAGCATGCGCATTCGGAATTACAAAACGTTTGGTGTAAATTTCTACGAGCTCAGTAATTCATTAAGAACAGCCAGTTTGATACTTACATTTGATTTAATACTTGAAATCATATTGAAAATTGTTTCATTGTGCTCCTCGTTTAGCAAAGGCAGTGTCGTCCGCAAATGTTCGTCACTTTCTCGCCAACCAACATTTATCTAATCCGATCGTCTTTGTGTGCTGTTCACTAACGTGTTTGGAGTGGCAGAAACGGTGCCTACCAATAGTTCGTAAATAATATGGTGGATACAAAGAAATTGTTTTGTTCGTAAATGAAGAAACATACATTTTTGCATTCAATTACTTTCTTCTCTTAATTTTTATTCATCTTCTCTTCTTTTCTTCTTTTTATTTTCTCTACTTCTCCTCCTTTTCTCCTCCTCCTCCTCCTCCTCCTCTCCTCTTCTTCTCCTCCTCCTCTCCTCCTCCTTTCCTCCTCTCCTCTTCTTCTCCTCCTCCTCTCCTCCTCTTCTTCTTCTTCTTCTTCTCCTCCTCCTCTCCTCCTCTTCTTCTTCTTCTCCTCCTCCTCTCCTCCTCTTCTTCTTCTTCTCCTCCTCCTCTCCTCCTCTTCTTCTTCTTCTTCTCCTCCTCCTCTTCTTCTTCTTCTTCTTCTTCTCCTCCTCCTCCTCCTCCTTCTCTTCTTCACCTCCTCCTTCTCTTCTTCACCTCCTCCTTCTCTTCTTCACCTCCTCCTTCTCCTTCTCCTATTCACCTCCTCCTCCTCCTCTTTACCTCCTCCTCCTCTTCTTCTTCTTCTACTTCTCCTCCTTCTTCTTATTCTCCTTCTTCTTCTTCTTCTTCTTCTACTTCTCCTCCTCCTTCTTCTTCTTATTCTCCTTCTTCTTATTCTCCTTCTTATTCTTCTTCTTCTTCTTCTTCTCCTCCTTCTTCTTCTTCTTCTCCTCCTTCTTCTTCTTATTCTCCTCCTTCTTCTTCTTATTCTCCTCCTCCTTCTTCTTCTTCTTATTCTCCTCCTCCTTCTTCTTCTTCTTATTCTCCTCCTTCTTCTTCTTCTTATTCTCCTCCTTCTTCTTCTTCTTCTTCTTATTCTCCTCCTTCTTCTTCTTCTTCTTCTTATTCTCCTCCTTCTTCTTCTTCTTCTTATTCTCCTCCTTCTTCTTCTTCTTCTTATTCTCCTCCTCCTTCTTCTTCTTCTTATTCTCCTCCTTCTTCTTCTTCTTCTTCTTCTTCTCCTCCTCCTCCTCCTCCTCCTCTTCTCCTTTACTTCTTCTCCTCCTTCTTCTTCTCCTCTTCGTATTTTCTTCCCGCGGCGAAAACTTCTTCAATTCTAATACTTTGGGAATTTCTTAAATCGTCTCTATTGCGCTTGGTCGGCTTCGTGCTTTGAATGAACGCTCAGTGCACTTGTAGCACACTACGCAATTGCTAGCGCTGAAGTCACTCCCATTAATCATATAGACATACTGCCACAAATTACGTGAAAGTTTAAAAAAGGGATCAGGTAAGACGTGTTATAGGCAATTTTGTACGAGTTAGTATAATCGTCGGTTGTGTCATTATGCGTTGTTGTTTTTCACAAGTACTTTAGCACGAATTTACCGCATATAATGCCTACTCTTACATTTTCACTGTCTCACAATGCCTATTACTCACATATTGTGCGCACCACACCGAACTATAAAATAACCTTCGTGAAAGGGTACGTTTTCGGCCCAGCACTCGTCAGCGTTTCCCAATTTGCTGAAAGATGCTCGCAACTTCAAACTATTATTTAACACTGCACTTAACACACGACCAGAAAACAGAATGGAAATCAAAAGCCCTGCATGGAACATATGGTAAGCAGCTGGAAAATGATACTGTTGATCGAGAAGGAACAAACCTTCGGCTTGCGGTTGTAGACCAGGAACCGCGGAAAGGAACGAGAATAGTATCAGAAAAGTATAATGTAGCAGAGCCCTTGTTAATAATGCTGGAAAGTATGTGCTGTAGCACCCAGTTTATTTATTATTAAACGAGTGGTAATCCGTATGTTTCAATAGATAATGATAAATGTAACTTCATTATCGGTGCACGTCTTCTAAAATTCATTGGGAAATATAGTTATTCAAATTATCGTTTCCATGCTGTCGCGGCAGGAAGTATTATTCCTTGACGAAGGACATCATGGAAAAGGGCCCAAAATTTATTGCTCATTTATCCTTGAAAATAGATTTTATTAAATGGGAGTTTTTTCTGTTCACAATTCATGTAGTATTATGTAATTAGTGTAGGGATCACAGAATTTTGAAAATGTGCACAGAATTCACTTCTCCCCATAGCACGTCATACGCAGTTTCAACTGTTTTTTGACGTAAAATAAATAAAAAATATTATTCGTTGACCTATTGAAATTCTTTACATAGTGCGGCGAAAGGTTTGACGTTTGAACCGTTTTAGTGCTGAAAGTAAACGATTGTGTTGTTTTTTATAGAAGGGGAATATCGGTGTCGTGGGTCGATTGGTTAAGGGGCGAGCGCCGCGGGGCCCCACTCCGCCTCTGTGCCTCCGAGGAGCTGCTCGATGCTTGCGCGACAATTTCGAATTATTGCCAGTGACGGTCCATCTTGCCGAGCGAATGCTAATCTTAATTTCCTGGCGCATTTTAAGGGAAAGGTTTCAGTGGGAAGGTTTCAAGGAAAGTCGAAGTCGTTTTTTAACTGTTGGCCATGGGCAAAATGAAGAAGTGTGACGTCATTCTGAGCGGGGCGTTTGCTCTGCTGGGCCCTCGGAGGGAGGGTGGAGTCGCCTTTTACCATTCGCCATAATCATTCTCCTCAACGGTAAATTCCGGCGATGCGGTCCCTGAGGGCCGGCCCTGCGGCTTCTCGTTCTGCACTTCGTCTTCCGAACGGCGTGCTTGCTTTCCCGTGTTTTGTGGGTCACCTCGTAACGGAGGACGTTGCGGAAGAAGTGGAATTGGTCCACGCGCCGGCATAAATAGCAGCGATCGACGAGGAAACGGTGCTTGATGACGGACTAAACCAGTGATGCGGTAGAAGGCTGCGTCGCAATGATGTCGAGGGAGCCCCGTGGCTGGCGGGAGATGCTGGAAGGCGACCGGTGTTTTGTATCACTAGAACCTGTTCCTCGCCGCCGACGCCCGCGTTTTGCAAGAATGAGCCTCGCTCGCGTTTCGTCCCGCTGTGTGAGGTCCCCAGCCAGTGCTCTGGGTGCTCCTTTCATTGCTCGTGGGCCAAGAGCCAGCGAGAAAAAACGCGTATATGAAGCTCCAATCCTAACCTCTTTGAGCGGTTAGCCAGTGCTACGAGGGACAGGGAAACGCGAGTATGGCGCCTGTAGGAGTCGGCGTTGCGCTGCACAAATGTTTGAATGTGTCGAAAAACTATGCCATTGGGGAACGAGCACACGGCTAATTCTTGCTGTATATACTTCGTTAGATATTCTTGATGATCCATTCTTCTCGTCCATCAACAACGCGCCCGTCATTTACACACTTTCCGGCCCATTTTTGAATTTTTCCTAACGCCTCGATTTGCCGTTGTCTGCGAGGGTCCCAGCATGCCGATCCGTATTCGTAAATAGGACGAACAAGTGTAGTATATGCTAAGGATCGGGCATTTGAACTGCTGTTTTTTTAGAATACGCATTACAGTGCAGCGCCCTCCAGGATATTTTTACTGTATTGTTAATATGATACGACAGAACCAAGTCCCTTCGCAGGACCAAACCCAAATACTTAGTTTTTTTACACGTGGTATAACGTTAGTTGCTAACTCATAATTGCTGTATTACTTGGTGAAACAATTGGATTTACTCTTTTCCGGATTTAATTCCATCTTATTTCTGTACCCCAGTTCCATAAAGAGTTTAGATCTTTCTGTTAAATATTTTAACCCGCAGAAGAGCCAATACTCCTATATACTATGCAATCATCGGCGAAAAGTCTAATTTTCGATTTTATTCCATTTGCAATGTCATTGAAGAACGCTAAGAATAGCATTGGCCCTAACACACACTCCTGGCGACCCTAGAGGTTACATCGGCTTCCGATGAATATTTATCACCCTATTCTGAGTGGGCCCCGTAAGAAATTAGTTAATCCTCAAGATTATTCGATGATCTAATCCGGTTTTTGCCAATTTGTCAATTAAAAGGCTATGTGGAATAATATCAAATGCCGTAGAAAAGTCTAGTATTATTGCATCGACCCTACTCCCTTTGTCTAATGAATCTGCAATGTCCTGTCATAAAGCAAGTCTAATAGTCTGGCTGTCGCACGAATACCCAGGACGAAAGCCGTGTTGATTTTAAAATAGCCAATCAGTGTTAACCCAAACTCGTCTAATGTACTCCGAAATTAAGTGTTCCATCTGCTTTCATACGACTGATATCAAACTTACTGACCGGTACTCGAACCTGCAATTGATCAAACAAAGCACATGTTTGATCAATACATGTCTCAGAGTAAATATACAGAACGTCGAACTCGAATAAAAAAAGATATACGTTACTTGCATTCTTGGACATATTCAGAAATATAAAATAAATCAATTGAGATGCTCTGCGAGACCCCTTTCCAGATGTAGTTCAGTGTTAGTAGTAAAACTAGATGAAGTTAGATTGTAAGTCAATAAGTGCTAATGTAAATTTGAGCATTAACTGAACATTGTAATTTCATCAAGAATATAAATAAAATGAAATGAAATGGAGGGAATGGGCGGTGCCTTCAGCCCCCACATCCCCCTCTCAGGTAGCGTTTGGTAAATTTAAGTCTCTTCCGATAATGGCGTTTTTCCCACTTCCGATAATGTCGCCTTCCCTCGCCGCCGTCACCGCGTCACTGAAGGTCGCCGCTGCGTCGCCTTCCCTCGCCGCCGTCACCGCGTCACTGAAGGTCGCCGCTGCGTCGCCTTCCCTCGCCGCCGTCACCGCGTCACTGAAGGTCGCCGCTGCGTCGCCTTCCCTCGCCGCCGTCACCGCGTCACTGAAGGTCGCCGCTGCGTCGCCTTCCCTCGCCGCCGTCACCGCGTCACTGAAGGTCGCCGCTGCGTCGCCTTCCCTCGCCGCCGTCACCGCGTCACTGAAGGTCGCCGCTGCGTCGCCTTCCCTCGCCGCCGTCACCGCGTCACTGAAGGTCGCCGCTGCGTCGCCTTCCTCTCGCCGTCACCGCGTCACCGCTGCCACGCCGCTGGTCGTCGCCGCTGCGTCGCCGCCGTCACCGCGTCACTGAAGTTCGCGCTTCCCTCGCCGCCGTCACCGCGTCACTGAAGCCGCCGCTGCGTCGCTTCTCGCCGCCGTCACCGCGTCACTGAAGGTCGCCGCTGCGTCGCTTCCTCGCCGCCGTCACCGCGTCACTGAACGGCTGCGCCTTCCTCGCTGCCGTCAGCCTTCCCTCGCCGCCGTCACCGCGTCACTGAAGACCGCCGCTGCGTCACCTTCCCTCGCCACCGTCACCGCGTCCCTGAAAGTCGCCGCTGCGTCGCCATCCTCGCCGCCGTCACCGCGTCCCTGAAGGTCGCCGCTGCGTCGCCATCCCTTGCCGCCGTCACCGCGTCACTGAAGGTCGCCGCTGCGTCGCCATCCCTTGCCGCCGTCACCGCGTCCCTGAAGTTCGCCGCTGCGTCGCCTTCCCTCGCCGCCGTCACGGCGTCACTGAAGTTCGCCGCTGCGTCGCCTTCCCTCGCCGCCGTCACGGCGTCACTGAAGGTCGCCGCTGCGTCGCCATCCCTTGCCGCCGTCACCGCGTCACTGAAGGTCGCCGCTGCGTCGCCTTCCCTCGCCGCCGTCACGGCGTCACTGAAGGTCGCCGCTGCGTCGCCATCCCTTGCCGCCGTCACCGCGTCACTGAAGGTCCCCGCTGCGTCGCCTTCCCTCGCCGCCGTCACCGTGTCACTGAAGGTCGCCCCTGTGTCGCCTTCCCTCACCGCGTCACTGAAGGTCACCCCTGCATCGCCTTTCCTCTCCGCCGTCACCGCGTCCGTTTTATTTACAATTTGTATTAAACATTTGCTAAATATACAACTCTAAATGTTCTTTGACAAAATAAATCAAATCAAGGCACGAGAAGTTCTTATTCAATGTTGGAGGACGTAATTGGACTGAATTTAGGGTGTAAATGGATGGTCCTGGCCATTCGCGGCATCTTTATGTAGCAGAGAAGCAATAGGATCTTGTATGGACTTGAAGGATGAAACAAATCTTGGCTCTTGTATGGTATGATAATCGCAAGTGAACGCAAGGGAATATTTATTACCAGACGTTCCGGAGCCCTCCAATTCAATGCGCTTTTATCTTATTACCAATCTTACGTGTAGAATTTTTATAGATCTGCTCAAGTTGATTTTTACCAATGCCGACCTCCTGCCAGCTGGCTGTTGTGTTGGTTTTCCTTAGTGGTCGAAGTAGAGTTCGTGTCCTTCCCCTCTTTTGCTCTTCGGAATGACATTAAAATTTTGTATCCTTCGCCGAACAAAACATGTTCGAAGTATGCATTCAATTTAATTTCAATTGATTCGATTAGTAAAAAAACAGTATATGCGATTTAATGTTTTTAATTTAATTCTTGAATTCTTCAAGGGATTAGGACATCTTGTAGAAACAAGCGAATTCTTTCTTTCGTTTCTAAACGTCATAACGTATCTCAAGATTTCCTCCTCTACTTTAAAAATACAAATCATTGTTAAGAAAAGTCATAAGGCAGGCTAAAATCATGATACACGAAAAGGATATTTGAACCTGTATCAAAACAAAAGCAGTGTGGAATATAATAAAAAATACGACGAAATCAACTAGAAACCTTGTAGAGAATGTTGTTTTAAAATATAACGATACAAATGTGAACGATCCGGCAACAGTGGCTAGTCTCTTTAACCAATATTTTTCGAGAATTGCTGCCGATCTCACTAAGGGCCTTCGGCCACAAAATTCAATCACAGACAATTCCCCCAAAATTTTAGACACGATTTTCGTTTCCGAAACTTCTTTTTATGAAATTCTCATAGTAATCTGTAAACTAAATAATAAATATTCGTCCGGTTTAGGTAAATTCCGGGATTCTTTGTTAAAGACCTGTGCGTTTGTCATTATACACCCGTTAACTCCCATATTTAATACATCCTTATGCACCGGAACGTTTCCACATATTTTCAAACCAACTAAAATTAAGCCGCTCTTCAATAAAGGCAACAAAAATGAAATTCAAAATTATCGGCCCATTTCTTTTCTATCAGTTTCGTCAAAAATATTAGAGAGATATTTTACGTAGGAATGGAAACCTTTCTCAGTAAACACGACGCGCTTTCAGATTGCTAACATGGATTTAAAAATCAAAATGAACGGAAACGGCCATATTTTCCTTTTGTTAAAGATGTCGCCTCATCATTGGATCAAAACGAAGCACCTATTGGATTATTTTTAGATCTCTCAAAAGCTTTTGACGTCATTGATCATGACATTTTACTTTCAAAATTACCTTCATATGGAATCCGTGGTATTGCTCTAGATTGGTTTTGTTCGTACCTTAAACA
This sequence comes from Teleogryllus occipitalis, assembly GCA_011170035.1. Lineage (NCBI taxonomy): Eukaryota > Metazoa > Arthropoda > Insecta > Orthoptera > Gryllidae > Teleogryllus > Teleogryllus occipitalis. The sequence goes on from BLKR01002573.1 coordinate 157,054, forward strand.
ACGATCTCAGAGAGTGGAAATACCTTACTGGAATGATGGAACTTGTACACACCTTTCCGACTCTTTGCCAATTGCACGTGAAGTTCCTCAAGGATCGATTTTAGGCCCTGTTCTGTTCCTACTCTACGTAAACGATATTCCCTCGACGATTCGAAACCGAAGAAAAGTTCTCTTTGCGAATGATACGAACATCCTTTGCAATAAAGAAACCGTAAATAGTACAATATCATATATTTCAAATTGGTTCCGAAATAACAAATTAATAGAAAAAGAAAAGAAAACTGTTTTAATGCAGTTTTGCATTTCAAATAAATAATTCTGTGCTCCATTGAAAATGAACGGTGTACCATTGACTGATGTTAAGACAACAAAAATTTTAGGACTCTCAATTCAGTCAAACCTTACAAGGAATGCCCTTTTAAATGAATTGAACACAAAATTAAGTTCATTATGCTACGCGTTCAGAATTCTTACAAATTCAGTTAGCCTTCATTCTGCTCTTTGTGTATTTTTCGCGAAAGTTCATTCCCGCCTGAGATATGGCATAATATTCTGGGGAAATACATCTTATAGCCCCCAGACTTTTAGATTACAAAAAAGATTTGTACGAATAATAACCAAATCCCACCCACGTGATTCTTGTAAGTCTCTCTTCATTAATTTAGGAATTTTACCATTACCTTGTCTGTTGACTTCCGAATCAGTGTTTTTTGTCAATGATTTGCTTAAGGGCGGTAATATATTTTCAGAAAATGCCGATGTCTTGTACTATAACACTCGACGTAGAAATTATATACATCAGGTGACAGTATCAGCAGCTCATTACAAAAAAATTACATACAATACATGTACATAATTTTACAACACTTTGCCAGATGACATTAAACGATTAACTTCGATAGAAAAGTTTAAATCCCAAGTGAAATCGTTTCTGCTGCATAACTGTTTCTATACAATTAGAGGCCATACTGAGCATCACAAGGAAAGTAACATTAATTTTGACAGTGATATTTAATGTATTATTTACCATTGGACTGTATAATTCTAAACAATGTGTAACAAGTATTGTATTGCAGCTTCTGGGTGAATGACACTCATCTCGATCAGGTTTTTCGTCCAGTTTCCCTGATCCATTGAAAAAATGCTGAGATGGCCCCTTGTGTTGACATAAATGTAACTTCATTATCTGTGCACGTCTTCTAGAATTCAGTGGGAAATATAGTTATTCAAATTATCGTTTCCATGTTGTCGCAGCAGGAAGTATTCCTTGACGAAGGACATCATGGATAAGAGCCCAAAATGTATTGTTAATTTGTCCTTGATAGATTTTATTACATGGGTGCGTTGTTGCTTTTTTTCATTCAAAATTCATGTAGTATATGACTTAGTGTAGGTATCACAGAATTTTGAAAATATGTACAGAATTCACTCCCCCAGCACGCCATGCACAGTTTTAACTGTTTTTGACGTAAAAATAAATAAATAAAATAAATACATACATACAAATAAATACATAAATAAATAAATAAATAAATAAATAAAATGTATGAGGGGAGGGAGAATAGTTTGCATACATTTTCTTCAGTTCAAGAATCTCTATGCCACTCTTTTGCTAAACATAGTTGAAGGGTGAATAAAATTACCAACAAAGCGAGGTTAGCAATAATTGGAAAAACTAGACACTTTCTCTCCCGAGTGTTCGATAACTTATATTCATCAGGAAACGAAATATACATTTTTTCTTCTTTGTTCTTCCTGCTTCTAATACTTTCGTGAACTTTCTAAAAGCACATTGCGGTGCTCCCAACGAGGGCTAAGAGGCACATTTATTAAGCACATAGCGACACCGACACATAACAACGGAAAATAACTTAGAACAACTTACAGAATAAAGTATCCGCAAAGAAATTCTAATATGAAAAAAAGAAATACGTTACAAGATATTTTCAATTTTAAATATTAATTTTAATGAATACAAATTGTTTCAAAGAAGAATTTTAATGTTATCTAATTATTCATTATCTAATCAACATTTAACTTTCTCACCTTACGAGCCGGAAAACGGCTAATTTTCGCCAAAAATCTCTTATAACTGGGATGTGGTAACGAAAACTTGGATAAATCCTGTTGTTAAATTTAGAAAAAAGTCCTCTAATTCGTGGTGTAGCCAAAATCCATGTTTTGTTGCTTCTTGATACCGAAAAATCGATTGTCGGCAAAATGTCCGTCTCTCCTTCTGTGGTCAACGCTAGCGCCGAAACCGTTCTGCCGATTTTCTTCAAACTTGATATTAACCTCTCGTTCTGGATGATGTCGCAGCTCCTGGAATTTGAAACCGATATTTAAATTTTTTTGGGGGGGGTACTCTTCATGAAGCCCCTCGGACATATTCCAAAATTTCAATTAAATGCCAGCAAATTTTTTGATTAAATTTTGTGGTTGAATAGTGCGAAGGAAGTTTAACAGAATGATGCAGGTATCATTTTCGTTGATGTTCCCTATATTTCGAATATTGCAAAAAAAATTTCAAAACTACAAAATTGAAGATAGAGATTTTTGCCTGAAACTAAGTTGGTTGTACAAAATTAGTACTTTAAATAAGGTCATGTAAATGTTTTGATAAAACGAGAAGATTTTGCGTAATTTGCGTTTGAAATTTAGGAACATTTTATTTCTCAAAAACCATTCCAATTTTTTTTCCTTAAATTTTCTCCAAATATGTAATACGGGACGATGAAAAATATGGTAATAAAGAACCTAGTAGTGCTGTAGAATGGCAGAGACTTTCTGGCGCTAGTTAGTTTTTTCTCGCGCTTTATCTCAACGAGCTTCTGGATAGTTTCGATCTCTTCCCAGCTGACATCTTTTGCCGCCGAAAGGACATTCCTTGACGTTTTCTCAATTTTTTTCGGCTACCTGATGCTAGAACTGAAACAACAATGCAATTACGATCGAAGTGCCAATTCCCCGCGTGTCGCTGTGGCCGAAGTGGCTAGATGTCAGGTACGGACTCAGCGTTTCGGAGAGAAGAGTTGCTGGTTCGAGTCTCTATCAGGGAAAATTATTTGTCACCATTCTCTGTTGCCACAGAAAACCGTTGAGAATTCCCGAAACTTCATTGAAAACCATTTGAAGGGCATTCTAGTGATAAATACCGTTAATAAAGGTAAATTCGCTGGACGTGTCTGTATATGATCTTCGTATTTTGAACTTTTAAGCAAGTTTCCATCTTTCTTATTCGATTTGTAAAAGGTATGTCACATCATATCAGTTGTTTTCCTTCTGTGGACCTGTATGAACCGACTTAAGAAAATTAATCATTTTATCAACATGATATTTAAAATTCAATTTAACCAGTACCCATGGGACAAACTTAAGATATTCCTAACAGTTCCGAAATTATTATTCTTATTATTACTTTTATTTTCTCGCCTTACGAATTTTTCGTAAGAAGTTATGTAATCGTGCACCGGATAACGGCTAATTTTCGCCAAAAAAACTCTTATAGCTGGGTTCTGGCAACAAAGTAGTGGTTCTTGTAAATGGCACAGACTTACTCGCACCTGTTAGTTTTCTAAACTCCTTAATCTCAACTAGCTTTTGGGTTATGTCTTATTCCTTTCCCATCTGCCACCTTGGCCCGCCCAAAGGACATTTTTTCACATTTTCTTATTTTTTGGGCTGTCAAATGCTAGAACTGAAACCACCATACATTTATTGCTGGTATAGAATTTTAAATCCCATGCCACACCAAAATGGCCGAGGTTGTTAATTGTCGTGTACGGAGTCATCTCTTCGGAGGGAAGGTTGGCTGGTTCCAGCCTTTGTTTGGGGATTATTATTTTTCTGTGTTGCCGAAGAAAATAATTGAGAACTGCAGAAACGTTATTGAAAACCATTTGAAGTAATACTAATCCCAAAATCTATTAATCAAGAAAAATTAGTTACGCTAGTTAAACAGCACAATACTTTCTCATAACATTGCTAGTTACTAAACACACTTTCTCACAACAAGGTACTACATAAACTGGAAGTGTGCGTATGTGTTTTTCGTAACTTAAACAAATTTTCAGCTCTCAAGATTTAAACAAGTTATTAACTTCTGTTCGATTTCTAAAACGAATGTCACATCAAGTTAATGGTCTTTCTGTGCATCTGTATGAACTGACTTAAATAAACTAATCAATCTATCAACATGCAATTTAAATACAATATATACACTACCCATGAGACCGACTTACATATCCTTAATGGCTGAGCGCGAGAGGAGGCTCAGGGTATCAACTAATGTCATTGTAGTGCCACTGATCGCGAGGTGCTAGGTTAGAGTCATGACGATGTCAGTGTTTTCGACACTAGCCGGAAAGCTAGGTCGCGTCCTGTTTCTGTGTGGAAAAGAATACTACCTGTCGGCTGTTTTGATTGGTAGCTTTCCGTGGTTTCTCTGCTCAACACATGTCAAATGCCAGGGCAGGACCATACCAAACGGACCGCGTACATTCTTTTCTTCGTATTCCTTGTCCTAAGATAGGTAGATAGGACAAGGAATGGGAAGAAAAGAACGACTTACACACACACACATCCACCAAACCAATACACCATGCCAGGCGACCGGTCGGGAGCTTACAGCTTGTCCCGGTTAGGAGGATACCCTCTGGTGGGAGTCACCAGGTTGGGGAAAATCTCACTTAACGACGGTAGGTCGGCGCTTGATTTAGCCATCCAGGGCGGGAAAATCACAGCAAAAAGATGTACTAAACATTCTGGACTAATGATCTTAAAGAGTTTACCCGCCCGGAATCACTATCAATCAACCTATCAAAATAAAATAAATAAAAATAAAATAAATAAAAAAAAATATCAGCTGTCAGTTCGTCTGTGGACAACTGTAGCTCGTAAACCAATGAGCCTATTTTCTCCAAAATTGATATTTCCTTATAGAGCTGAACGGACTAGAGGCTTTGGGAGTTCCTCACGTATATTTTTATTGTTGATAGTGTTTCTACGTGAATGAGGCATTTATCTTCCCGTGCCTCTGCCCGAGAGCGATCCACAGGGCTTTTGTGCGGAGAAGTGGTGCGATGGCGACAAGTTAGCTCTAAACTGGGATCGGGTCTCGAAGCGGAAAAAAGGTTGCTGTTTGAATTCACTTTTTCTGGTTTACGTAGTATAACATTGCGGAACATTTACAATCAATGCGAGAAAGTATGTGCTTTGGGAGTCCCCTTAGTTTGATTTTGATATCGTTAATCCAAAAACTATACATTATATACAGAAAAACCAAAGGTATATAAATAACAGTTCTTTGACGATAAGTTTATTAACAATAAACCAAAATCCAATAGTCAAAATCCAGAGTACAAAGCCAACTCAAACATACACCAGAAATGTCCCTTTTGCAGCGCAGTAATCACAGTCCACAAGATTCCTCCCTAAAATTAATCTATTTGTCACCAATTACTTAAAACCTATAAACAGTTCCGTTTATTTTTGATATTATATCACTTCAAATTTAACTATTGAAAGATTTATTATATTTCTGTAACTAGTGACAATTCCCTTGTTTTGAACGTTACTAGAACGGTAGATGCAATAGTTTTGAATATGGGTTTCAAATCTTACTCTATATTTCGAAGAAAAAATTTGAGTTCATATCTTTTATCTATTTACGATAAAGTATAGTCTACTGGTTGTATTAAACAGTTACAGCTTACGTAGACGAAAGTCTACGTCATCACATTGCCAAATTTCGTAAGTACTAGCTTCAATAGATTTTGAAAATTGCATCCATTGACATTGTATTGAATTTTACTTCTTAATTTATTCGATACACATCAATTGTACACTTTTAAAATATTAAGCTAGGTGCTTGTTGCTCTTATCTGACTTTTCTTTATTCCAATTTTTATCACGTACATTAAAAGGCATTCGTGGCAAGGCTACTGCTCGTTGTACTCTGTACACACTCAAAGCCGACCTTCTGAAAGCCTTCTCAAGCAAAAACCATAATTTTGATCAACGTATCTGAATGTTTGAAGAGGTCGTTCTCTACACAGACGTTGGGTACATATCGGCAACACTGCGAGTCTTGCCAGCCGTGACTGGTCAGAAGACACAGACACCACATCCAGTCGCAACTCAACACAAATTTAGTGTTTTAGATTATGAAACAGATTTCCCTCGCCTTCCTGATCCGCACAACCCTTCTCTACCATCGACAAATACATGCACAAACCAACACAAACAGGCTAGAAAGCACGTCAAAACCAAAACACGTAAAGCTGCGCATCCTAGCCCACTTGAAAACAGACATTCCTACTAAGCCAAAAAAAGTACTTATTTTAGCTGACAGCTATGGCCGCCATCATTCGTCCATTCTCAGTTGGAAGTTACTCTCCAACTCCTCAGTCCCATCTATTTTTAAACCTAACAGGAGGTTTGCAGATGTGACTGCAGAGTTGGACACCCACACGAAGACACTGACCAATCAGGACACAGTCATTATCATAGAAGGGCAGAAGGACATTAATTTGGGCGGTAATTTTATACCTGAACAACATGTAAACAAATGACAATGTTGCCCAAAATACTATCGTAGTCTCGACACTGCCCTTCTGGTACAACAGACCAACTCTATGCAGCGAGATTAAGCACGCAAAGCATCAATTAAAACTCCAACTGAGAGAAACAAATGTAACACTTTTTTAAATTAATTTCCTCTGAGCAAAACATTTCATCCGGCATGGCACCAAATGACATTTACGATTTGGACTGGATAATTCTAAACAACTTGTAACAAGTCTTGTACCGCAGCCTCTGCGTCAATGGCCCCCATCTCGATCAGGTTGATCGTCCAGTTTACCTGATGCTTTGAACGAATGCTGAGAAAGTCCCTGTTTTGCTTCTGGACATATAACTTCATTATCTGTGCACGTCTTCTAGAATACAGTGGGAAATCTAGTTATTCACATCATCGGTCTCCATGTTGTCGCGGCCGGAAGTATTATTCCTTGAAGGACATGATGAGTGATAAGAGCCCAAATTTATTGCTGATGTACCCATGAAAATAAGTATTATTACATCGGAGCGAATACTTTAGTAGCAGTCCTTACAAAAAACGCTCATTTACTGTCTGTATTCAAGTAGCTAGCTTAGGGTAGGGATCTCAGAATTTTGAAAACGTGCACAGAATCCACTTCTCCCCACAGCACGTCACACAGTTTTTATCTGTTTTTCACGTAAAATAAAATTAAAAAACTTCCAGGAAACACACTCGCAAAGTCAGCAACACGCTCCAACCACTAAAACTCCACACTGTTGGCTTCTTTTTTTTCATTTTCCCCTCACCTGTAGCCCTGGTGAGGCGGGAGTTTATTGAAATTCATTGGTGTACATAGGCTCCAGCTACTTTTGCTACTTTTGGAGCTGCGGAGAGGGATTTATCGTAAAAACACTAATTAATCTAAATACTAAAACTAAATAAACAATGCCTCTTTGGGCGATTGGCGTTTTAAACAAATTTACTTTAAATGGATTTTTTCAAGTTCTTAAAAATGTTCATGTCTTCTTTTCCTTTTTCTGTGACATTCACTCACTCACTCACTCACTCATTCATTCTTAATCTATATGTACAAACACATTCACACACTCATTCGTACCACACTGCACTTCACTTCACTATTTACACTTTGTACACTAATTAATTACGCCACGGCGCCGACTTTACTCAGGCGTCCGAGGCGCCGCGACGTTTTCAGGGCACTGTTGGCTCACGTGAGGTTTACTTGTGCAGTTTGGTGAACGCACGAAAGTGCAATGTACGTTCACGCCACTGCGGTGCGACCATGCCTACCCTTACGGGCATCTATGGCCAATCCTGCAACATGAAAGAAAAAACAGATCAAAAAGATTTTAGCCAACCGGCGTGCGCATTGCGTGTGCAGTGATTCAAGGCTTATATTTCAAGTCTCGTCTGTTGGCTCCTCCGGCGCGGGGCCCTTCCATGCCCCGAGCCCTCTGCGCGAGTCTCGGCGCTTCCGCCTCCGCGGCGGGGAAGGGAAGGTGGTGCCCTGTGGTACGTGGCGCCGACGCTCGCCCTGCTTTTGGTGGCGCCTTCCGAAACTGTTCATGTGGCCGCGCCGGCCCAGGAACTTCTCCGGGGCGGCCACAGTGGGCCGCACCTCTCGTGTTCGGCGCAGTGGGCCCACCTGGCCCGCCTCCGCGGACACAATGCTGTATATACAGCGTTGATTGTAAAGTTTTATTTCTGAAATGAGTGAATTTATTTTGGTGCTTATATACTCATAGATTATTACTTAATCAGCGAAATAACCTTCGTTCTAAAATATAAACAAATAAATTCATCTATTTGTATGTGTTTACGAGGCCTTCTGAGAATCTGTCGTTGTCTCGAGGGCACCGGCTGCGCAAGAGGGGAGCGTGTGCGCTGAGAGCTGGAGGCGGCGCATCTTGTGGCAAACCGACTCCGTGAAAAGTTGAGAAGCATCTAATTTAACAGACGATGTAGCTTGAATGACCATGTAGCGAACGCGTTCCTTGCTGCTCCAATCGCTAATGTGTCAATGAAATGGGTATAGCTCTCCCCATGAGAGCATGTGGAATACGTAGTTTGCTTACGTCACGTATACCGCGTCAAAAAGTGAGCTTTCTCCGTTGAAATCACTGGGAGCGGTAGCTCAGTGGATGAACGGATGTCACTGCAGCGCCTCTGACCGGGAGGTCCTAGGTTCGAGTCCTGACGGCGGCAGCATTTTCGACTTGACTTTTCAGCTAGGTCGAATTCAGCTCCCGGGAGGAGAATTCTAGCGGCCGGCTGCTCTGCTCGATAGTTTTCCGTGTTTTTTCCGATCAGCACCAGGCGAATGCTGGAGCAGTACCCTACCAAACGGACCGCGCGCGGCCTTCCTCTTCCTTGTCCTATCCTCTCCCCTTGCACACTAACATGCACTACACTACCACATATTCCGGGAGACCGGTCGGGACCTTAGAGCTTGTCCTGGCTGGGGCGGTGCCCCGCTGGTGGGAGAGTCCTGGATAGGGGGAAACCCCACTAGCCGACAGTAGGTCGGCGCCGGATCTCGTCATGCAGGCGGTGGAAGATCACCATCTCCCGTGAAAAGCATGCACTACACTTACGGGACTAATGACCAAATCGTTTGACGTGCCCGGAAACGAAAAAAAATCAGTCAAATCCGTTGAAATGTAGATCCGAACAGATGCTCCTTAAATCGTTGGGCGACAGCTCGGCGTAACAGTGGAAATGGAAACGGTTCTCGCTACGCGGGGGCAGACTAAAAACAAGAGATGAGCATTTTCTCAAGTTTTGATAATGAAATGACATCCGTGAGCTCCCTGTGAAAGAGAGCGTCTGCTGGATGTGGCCGAGTGTGAATGAGCTTCTTCCGAGCGCCGCTGGGCGCGTGAGAAGTGCTCGGGCGTCGCTTCTTTGTTTGGAAGACGCGTTGGGCCGCGAGCGCAGCGCGTAGTGACATTCCTTGTCCAAAGCCCACGGGAGGGAGAGGACGAAGGGACAAATTTCTCTTCTTTCATTTAAACATTTTGTAAGGATAGAGCACAATAAAATAAATTCAGAAAAAATTGCCATTTTCTTAAAACTTTTGAAATTTTAGAAATATATAATGTATATAATAGGTAAGCATTTTTTCAGTTCCCACGCAATATTTTTTCATGAATTATAATTATACTCAATTTCGGCAAAAAATGTGATTTTTTTTTGTTTTGTTTTCTTTCTCACAAAATCTCCATTCCTTCGTCTTCGAGAATGTATAAAATTTCCTAGTGTGTCGACCACTTAAATCGTTTAAATAGCACTTCAAACCGTTTAACTGGTTTTAAATAGCACTTTAAATCTCCCTACGCAGGCCTTTTTAAAAAGGTTTAAAATAGAAACATTTTGTGGATTTCTGATACCGAAAAATCGATCAACGACAAAACTTCCTACTGTTCGCCCGTCCGCCGATTTTTGGTCAATGGAAACGGCTAGGTGTCAATAAAAACGAGAGGTGTCCAACATTCAAGGCCGCACGGGCCAGAACTATAACCTTCCATATGGCTGCGGGCCATATTTTCGTGAATTGCGGATGGATGTCGAACCATGCGTGATATCAGGCCGTACCATGCAGAACGCAGTGAAACACATTGGGATTATTTCTGAATTTACTCGAAAACGTCGTTGGATCTAAACCGAACATATTTTCCCTATAATGGGGTTTTAGTCCCGCAGGGCGCGTGCGCTGGGTGCTTAATGTTTTCGTTCGACGTCGATGAATGGTAGTTAACATTTTACTAATAACCTTTGGCGGTCCACAATAAAAGGCACCGCGGGCCGTCAGTTGCACAACCCTGGCCTACACCGGACACGCGATTTTCTCCAAAACTGATAGGCCTGGCCGATGTAGAGATGATCGATGCCCCGCGAGTTTGAAACATTCTTGGGATAGGTACTGACATGGAGCCTCAAACATAATTTCAAATATTTTCCCGAAAAGGCTCCTAAATTTTTTGTCGAGCTATTTCTTCAGATAGCGTAAAGACTGCTTAAAAAATTGCTCAGGTCACATTTCGTTCGAAACTTCGTGTTTTCAAAAATTACAAATGCAAATGATAAACTTTTGAAGCGTTGGGAAGGGTGAGTTAAGCTGTGCGTGTTTAATCCAAAAAACCCGAGTTCAAGCTTCGGCGCGGATTCATTCGTTTTGCTGGTCAGAAACACTTCAGGGTCATGTATTTTATTGGCGGCGGTAACAAATAATCCGAGAAAGTATGTGCGGTTGTCGCAGCACTCGTTTTAGATTGATTTGGTTTTGAGTTTTGGTCACTGATCACTTTGGGCTTGATCGATGTGTGTGGGTGCTTGAAGGGCCCGTGAAGTTTGGTTGGATGCGGAGGGAGGAACCAGTCGAGATCGCTCTTTTGGCGAGCTCCTACAGCTCAGTGTGCTCCCCTTTTGCTTCTGATGATTTCCCAGAGATTCGCGAGCTAAATGAATATTAAATGGTGCCACCGTATACTTGTAGAGTATTTCGCAGCACACAACTAATGAAGTTGTTTCTTTGCTTACAGCGGAGTGCGCTCTTCGGGAACTGGTTGCTTGAAGAACTTCCTTGGAGATACTGTGTCCCCTGAGGTGAGTCTCCTGATTCTATTTATTTATTTATTTATTTATTTATTTATTTATTTATTTATTTATTTATTTATTTATTTATTTATTTATTTATTTATTTATTTATTTATTTTACGTCAAAAAACAGTTAAAAACTGCGTATGACGTGCTATGGGGAAAAGTGAATTGTGTGCACATTTTCAAAATTCTGTGATGCCTACACTAAGTCATATACTACTTGAATTTTGAATGAAAAAAAATTCTGTGAATTTGTCTCTTGTTCTTGTAATTCGTATTCTGTTCGAAATGTTTCGGTCAGGTCTTGAGTACTGTACAAATAGCGTCATGTATTTCTAATGAGGCCAAAGTATAATTCATGTGCGCTATCTATAAAAACATCTAAATCCTTACGAAAATGGTATTTATAGCGTAATTTATTATGTTATCACGTTTTGTGCGCATAGAATGTAATGGCTAACGTATTTGTGATATTGTACGTTTGTAGTTATAAAGATGATGATTATTGCTCTGTATTAAACGTTTTATTTTTCGTCAAAATAGGCTGTATTTGGCGCATGTAGAAGAAGGACTTCTGTACACGTTTTCATGAACTTCAGAATCGCTTCCCCACTCGCATACTACAATACACGTACTACAATATGTTATAACACATTGCCAGATGACATTGAATGATTAAATTCCATACACAAGTTTAAATGCCAATTGAAATATTTTCTCGGTATGACTGTTTCTGTACAATTAGATATTATAGCGAGCATCAAAAACAATAGGATTTTTAACTTGATTCGTTTTCCGCCCAGACGCTGCGAGATTAGCGCTGATGTGGATCGCTACAGATCGAAAAGATCTTAAGATTAAATATATTTTGATACTTGACATCTTTTATTCAATTACATAAATATTAATTTTAACAATGATATTGAATGTATAAATTACCATTTCGACTGCATAGCGTCTACAGAACTGTAACAAGTATTGTGCCTCTAGACCTTACAGTTAATCATCTGGGTCAATGACCCCCGTCTCGGTCAGGTTTTTCGTTAAGTTTCCACCATCTTTGAGAGAATGCTGAGATGGCGCCTTGTAATGTATCTTCGTTATATGTGCAGGTCATCTAGAGTTCTGTAATATAATTATTCTAATTAATGTTCATGTTCTCACTCAGGAAGTCGATTCCTTCACGAAGGGCACAATGAGTGATGAAAGCCAAAAATCTATAGCTAATTTGCCTGTGCCAATAGTTTCAAATACACTGGAGCGAATATTTTCCTATAAATGATAAATTTTCGATAAATGCTAATTTCCATCTGTATCCAGAATTCACCCGGTATGTAGGAGAGGTTAGGGAATCCAGAATTTAAGAAAACGCGCACAGAATAACACTTTTCCCTATAGTACGTCTCATAAACAGTTTTAATTGTTTATGTCGATAAATAAAAAAAATATTTTACTATATGTAGTTGACTGGTAAACCTGGTGTGGTTAGCAACATTTCAAGGAAGATATTTTCTATGTATTGCTTGATTCTGGATAACCGATTGACGGCAAAACGTTCGTCCGTTGGTGCCCCTGTTGGTCACTTCGTTCCTGTTCCTCGTACGAACTCTCGACATTTTCAAAATTTTCTTCTCAATGGCTCCAAATCTTTCGATTAATTTTAGTCCCAGGATAGCGCCAAGGGCGAAAGAAAGCAATAACTCTGGCATTCGTTGAAAGTCCAAATTTTTGGAAAATTGTAAAAGTTCAAAATTTTTTCATACTCTTCCTTCAACTACATTTTTGGAGGTCATTTTTATTCCTTATTGAAATCTGTTCTTGAAATAAGGTCATGTACAATTTTTCGAATATACTATTACTTTTTGCTTATTTTTTAATATATGCAATTTTCAACATTGTTTTCTCAAAAACGTCTCAATTTTTCCATGGTGTATATCAAAGGACGTTAAAAAACTTAGTGCTGGTCCTTTTTTCGGCGAACTCTGTATTTTCGAAAATTGCAAAAAATAACATTGCAATATAAAAGCATAGATAGAAAAACACTTCACAAGGGTTGGGCTAGCCCTTGTGATGCAGCCAAACTCGTTTTGTTGGAACAAATTTCACGTGAGATTCTACGGGAGTCGAACCCGGACCTCAGTGGTGAAAGGCTAGCGACTTCGCTATGTGCCACGAGCGAGGCTTTTATTTATTTATTTTACGTCAAAAACAGTTAAAACTGCGTATGACGTGCTATGGGGAGAAGTGAATTGTGTGCACATTTTCAAAATTTTGTGATCCCTACACTAAGTCATATACTACTTGAATTTTGAATGAAAAAAACTCACATGTAATAAAATCTATTATCAAGGATAAATAAGCAATAAATTTTGGACTCTTATCCATGTTGTTCTTCGGATTAATACTTCTTGCCGCGAGAACATGGAAACGATAATTTGAATAACTGTATTCCCCACTGAATTTTAGAAGTTGTGCACAGATAATGAAGTTTGTGATTTATAGATAGATAGTGATAGAACGTGATTTATGTCCAGAAGCAAAACAAGGGGCCATCTCAGCATTTGGTCACTGGATCAGGGTAACTGGACGAAAAACCTGATCGATATGGGGGTTATTGACCCAGAAGCTGCGATACAATACTTGTTACATATTGTTTAGAATTATACAGTCCAATGGTAAATAATACATTAAATATCACTATTAAAATGAATGCTACTTTCCTTGTGATGCTCAGTATAGTCTCTATCTTGATAGGAACAGTATAGGCTTGATCTTGTAACATTATTAATTTTGTAACGAATTAAAAAGAGAAAAATGTATTGTAACAAGAATATTACATCATTAATGTTTAACTATCACTATTGTATATATTTTTGTCAACGATTTTACATTCGGGGGTCGTGTGCCTTTTGTGTTAATATAGGACGCGCGTGAAGCGACTCGTGTGCGCCGGCAACGACGCGTGTCGACGCAACGCTCGTATCACGCAGGCCTAACGTGACTTTGAACACTAATAATCTTCCAACCGTTGTCCAGCGTGTTTCCAATCGCAAAATACACCATAGGTAAATTGAGAGCGTGTCTTACTCATACTCACAAATTGCATATTTTAATCGCGTGGTTTCGTATATTTAATTTACTAATTCATTATACGCTTATAGAATCCACGTTTTCTGAAACCAACCAGAAGTGTTGAAGTACATTACTTGTGACAGGCATATTAAGAATGTTGAACATGACACAATATTGAAAGCGCCTCTCCCTCTCCGCCATCAAGGGTCACTGGGCGCAACCTTCAGTCCCCTTTCCAACAACCTCGACCGGACAACTCTACATCTGTTGTTCTAGACACGCAGTTTGAGCGTCCACTGCTCTCGAGTTACTGGCACAGTTAATTCACCAGATTCCTGCACCAAATAGAAGTTGATAGTGATCCGGGCGCGTCAACTACTATGGTCATTTTCCCGTAAGTGTAGTGCATTTCCCTCGCGATGTGACCGTGATCTTTCTCCGCTGGATGGTGAGATCCGGGGCCGACCTACCGTCGGCTAGCGGGGTTTTCCCTAAGCAAGTATTTTCCACCAGCGGGGCACCGTCCCAGCTGGGATAAACTGAGCTCCTGACCGCTCTCACGGCGTGTGTAGTAGTATAGTGCATGTTAGTGTGTGTGTAAGGGGTTGAGGATAGGACAAGGAAGAGGAAGGACAGCCAGCGCAGTCCGTGGCCCGTTAGGGTACTGCTCCGACATTCGCCTTGTGTGGATCGGAGAAGTCACAGAAAACTACCGATTAGAGCTGCCGGTCCCTAAAATATTTCTCCGGTAAGCGACTGAATTCGACGTAGCTGACAAGGTAGTGGCGAAAATCCTGCCACCGTCGGGACTCGAACCTAGAACCTCCCGGTCAGAGGCACTGCAGCGACACATGTCAGTTGAAGCCCGAAGTCCCAGCAGGTCTGCGTGCATCAACTATCTGTTCCTCCCTGGCTGGGCACTGACAATTGATCATTCACTAGGTAAATGTGAGAAAATCAATCTCATATCTCACAAACGTCTGCAGATGGTACTTCTCTTCAGATGTCACACTTTTTATTGTCGTTCACTAAATAAATCAAATTAAACAAATTATTGTCAAAGTATAATAGAGAAAGTAAGTGTTGTTTTATCACGTCTATTTCTGTTATGTGATATCCTCTGATATTCTTCCTGAATCAGCTACATTTGTCCTGTTTTTTTACGTTTCTGCTTGTTATTTCAACATATTACAACATTAAGGATACATACGTCTTGTCTTGTCTTACGGTGATCTTCTTTTGTCTGAGAGAATTGTCCCCCTTGGCATCGTTGCCAACATTTCCACCCTGATGCTGCAGCCTTCATTAGACCATCAGACGAAAGGGTAGTGGATAGCGTTCCCTTGACCGGAGCGTTTTTGCTCAACTGCATGGAAGTATAGTGCATGCTCTCCCCGTGGACGCTGTTTTTCCTCGTTTTGTTCCCACGCGCGCTCCCTGGCGTTCTCAGTCGCCGTCGCGACTTCTGCTCAACGTTCCCGTTTAAATTGCTCTGCTCCCGTTTAAATTGCTCTGGAACACCTCTAGTTTGTTCTTCCCCATTTCTAATAAGTGGTTTTCAGTTGGGGCGCGGTGATGGCCTTCCCACGCCTATGTCCCAGGTGTCTCTGCTCTGTTGTTCGTGTGTGGACGAGAGGACTGCTGGTTAAGCCGCCATGACGGACACGTGAGACCGGCTGGTCGCGGCGGCCTTAGTGTGACGCGGCCCTACGTTTGCTCCTGAGCAGCACGATAACTTACGTGTCGCTTGAAGCCAGAATTGGCTGATTCCCATTCATCTGTGATGTTTTATTTTATCCATAATGAGTGAATATAGAGTAAAGTCGGAAGTAGGAAGAGCTTGGAAGCAAATTACTTACTCGAGTCGAATGAAATTGACCTCAGCCAACATGGGTGGTTAGATTGATTGATTTTTTTTCGTGTTTCCGGGCGCGTCAACTGCTTCGGTAATTAGTCCCGTTAGTGTAGTGCATGTTTTTTCTCGGGAGATGGCGGTGATTTTCCCTCGCTGGATGGCGAGATCCGGCGCCGACCTACCGTCGGCTAGTGGGGTTTCCCCCTAACTAGGACTCTCCCACCAGCGGGGCACCGCCCCAGCCGGGACAAGCTCTAAACTTCCGACCGGTCTCCCGGAATATGTGGTAGTGTAGTGCATGTTAGTGTAAGTGTGTGTTTAGGGGTGAGGATAGGACAAGGAAGAGGAAGGAAAGATCGCGCGCGGTCCGTGGCCCGTTTGGTAGGGTACTGCTCCGGCATTCGCCTGGTGGGTGGTTAGAGTTGGTGACGTACGCCATAGGGATGAGAAATACAGTAGATATGTGATGAAGAGAACTAGACTTTTGGAGGAAAGTTCCTAATACTAATGAGAGACTAGATGTGTAATTTCCTGTTCCTCTGAGTCTGTCTTATTTATACTATCCCTCTACGGCGTAGAGAGATGACAGGGTAGTTGACTACACTGTCCGTGTGTCCGTCTGTAAACAACGTGAGCAGCTAAGCTGTTGAGCCAATTTTCTCGTAAATTGTTATTCCCTAATCGATCTGGCTGATGTTGCGTTCCCTTGAATGTGAAACCGATATTTTAATTTTGGAGGGTACATTACATAAAGCCCCTGGGACATTTTCCAAATTTTCAAAAAAAAAGTCTCCATTGTTTAAACAAAACAAATTGTGTTGTTGGATCGTGTGAAGGACGTTTAAGAGAATGGTGCAGATCTCATGTTAGTTGAAAACTCTTGATTTTTCGAAAATTGCAAAAAGTTTAAATCTTTTTCGGACTCTTCCTACAACAAAAAAAATAAAGATATATTTTTCCCGGAATAAAATTTGTTTCTTATAGATATATTTTCAAATAAGGTCCTGAACAATTTTTCGAAAAATTCAGTACTTTTTGGGTAGTTTTGCGTGAAAATAAAAGGGCGTGTTATTTGTGTATTTATTTATTTATTTATTCTCGCTTGGCCTGTGGCCGTCAGTAGCCGTGAACGACTGATTCAGTAGTTGATTTTTTTTTAAAGAGCAGGTTTACATGACTTTTTTATCGTGGTTATTTCATTTCAGAAGCAATTAGTTTCTGTAAATGAATAGCTTTTCCATGTAATATAAATTAGCCAAAAAATTCTCTGGGTAATTTCCTTTTCTAACATTTGCGATAAGAATTGTGTTTATCTAATTTAAAATGGGTAGCTGAAGTAATTGGAGAACTTTTTATAGAATTGTGCGGGTAGATGGGAAAAATGTACAGTGGTGGAGTGATGGAGTTCTTGATGGAGATGAGAGTTGGGATAAATCCGAGTGCGTTTGTGATTATTTTTAGGTATTTATTTTGGACGGTTTGGATTTTGTGAATATTGGTTTTGGATGTTGCGGCGCAGATTGGAGATGCATAACATAATCTAGGTCGTATCATTGTTTAGTAGAGATGGATGGATGTGCGTAATTGAAGTGAGGCTGATTTCTTAAGGGATATAACTGATGTGTTTTACTAGTGGATAGTGCAATTGTGCTTGACATTTGATCTCCACGTAGGTCGCAAGAATCCATGCTACCTGTATGTTGCGGTTTTGACAGGCGAGTGTGCGTGAGTCGAGGAGTCTTGGAAGAGTGAATATTTTTCCCTTATCTGAATATGCCATTTTGTGCCCAATCAGAAAATCCGGTGAAATGATTTTCTAGATCCCCTATCGTTGTTTCTGTGTCTGGGTTTGTGGAGTAGATTGCTGTCGTCTGCAAAGGTGGCAACGGATGTTGGTGTGGTGGGGAGGGGCTCGAGCCCGGTGGAACTCATTTGATGGGAAATAGTACTGAGAGCGCGCCGGGAAGTAGCACTGAACGAGTACGTTCACTAAGGAAACTGTTGTGCGTGAGAGATACTGGGGGTAGCCAATGTTCCGGAGTTTGAATACCAATCCTTGGTGCCATACCGTATCAAAAGCTTTTGCGATACTGTATACTGTATGTGTAATACTGCTGCTGTATGATTATGGTCATGGAAACCTTCGATAATGTCCTCTGTCAATCGTAATATTTGGTTATGTGTAAAAAGCAAAACTTGGGCGCCAAACTGACGAGGAGGTATGATGTTTAATGTGGTGAGGTGAGTATTAACTCACTGGGTGTTGAGCCATGCCATGCGGACGTAGTAATAAGTACTGTGTCATGGCTAAATGAAGAAATATCAGATTCATCAATTTGTCGAAACGATTATAAAAAATTTCGGCGGGAAAGGAAAACTAGAGGCGGGGGTAGTCTTTATTTTAGTTAAATCATGTATAAACGTGAACTTGAAATGGAAAAGCATTGAGCATGAAATGATAGGAGTCGATATAAGCATAGACAACTTGCAGACAATCGATATCATTGCATGTTATAGGCTACCGAACGGTAATTATTCCATTCCTGAGAATATTCTCGAACTGGCGGAAAATTTGAATAGAACCAATTCTATTATTATTGGCGGTGACTTAAATGTAAGTGACTTTAATTGTCAAGGTGATACACGCGATAAAATAATACAGTTAATAATAAATAAACCAGTTTGGGATATAGGAATGACGCAAGTTGTTGACAAACACGTCAAAATTCTATCAAAATTTTTCTTATTAGACCGATGGACATATTCCCTGAATAACATCGCAGTAGTATAATAAGTGATCAGAATGCCGTAGTTCTTGAAGTAAATTCTACTATTTGCAAAGGAAATGTTAAAATCCGTAATAGAATATGGCTATATCGTAAAGCCGACCAAAATGGACGGCAACTGAAATATGTGAATGTCGAAAAGTTAGGAGGGTGATTGGAAAACATAAGGCAGAAATTCAAAGAAATCATTGAGGAAGCACGGCAATGTTTTATTCCTTTCAAGTATATAAAAAATAATTCAGATCAACAGTTATTTCTTTTTTCTTTCTTTCTTTCTTTCTTTCTTTCTTTCTTTTTTCTTCCTTTTTTCCTTTCTTTCTTTTTTCTTCCTTTTTTCCTTTCTTTCTTTTTTCTTTCTTTTCTTTCTTTCTTTTCTTCCTTTCTTTTCTTCCTTTCTTTTCTTCCTTTTTTTCTTCCTTTTTTTCTTTCTGTCTTTTTTCCTCTTTCTGTCTTTTTTCTCTTTCTTTCTGTCTTTTTTCCCTTTTTTTTTCTTTCTACAGCTCTGGCAACATAAGTTAACCGGGGCCGTTTGCGACTCTGTTCAGCCCTTGCGCGGCTTGGGCGGCCCTTGTCGTGACGAAACGTTGCAGGCGGAGCCTCACAAATAGTCGCAGCCAACCTCAAAATGAGAGAAAGGACCAAATTACGTCGTTTAGAATGGCGGACGTTGCTAAGAAAACTGTTGTAATTGCAGGTTTGCAATTTTTCACAGGTTTATAAAATTTACAAGAATTGCAAAATTGTGTATTTTTCGAATCTATAGTAGATTTCTAGGGAACCGAAAACTGGAAAATCGGCAAAAACAAAAAACAAGATCAAATCTACTTACAGTATTTTAGCATCAATTAAAGTAGGTATCCGCAATAATTTTGCATCTCTTGTAAATATTGTTATTTTTGCACTATTCACTTCAGAGAGAATTTGCGGACATTCTCCGGCAGGAATTAAGCTGATTTTGGGATTGTTTATAAAATTGTTAATTGTAGCAAAATTGTTAATTCGCAGTTTTCTGTTCTGGACCCTTCCCTTTAGAACTGCAAAAATTGGTAATAGTTAAAAAATTTCCCAAAATTATTGCTTCTAAATCGCCTTTAAACGAGATGCAATATTCCCGAATCCTATGGGCGCTATCGCCTTTCGTTTTGGACATACGTAATTGTTTATAAGACATTAGCATCTCTAGACGACTATTGTTTTGGCTGTGAATCGTAATGCAGTTCCCACGCGAGTGTTTTCTGCAAGCCGTTTTGCAACGGGTCGCGTAGTTTCCTCATCACGGCCGTTGGAACGGGGCGGGGGCGAGGCGGGCATGCGGCCACAACGCTCGCATGCGACGCCATGCAAATTGCTGCTTTTCACCCCTCTAATTTTTCGTTTTATTCTAAATACTTTCATTTCCCTTTGTTTAACAATTACCGCATACATTTTAAACATAGTACTCGAGTCGGATACGAACCAATCTCGAACGTGGGAGGAAGAAAAGAGTCGGCAATTGTCTTCCAGAAATACCTCCTCTGAAAATTGCCTCCTTCCGTTTGAAAGCGAAATAGGCGAAGCTTGTTGTAAGCACCAATCATAACACTCGTTTCTCCGGGAGAACGCTTTACATATAAAATTGTGTATGAAATTGTGAAAAATAATTCAAATTAAAGAAAACAAAGAAAAAAAAGTTTTGTATAAATTTTTATATACATATCAATATAACCATCAGATTGCCACATCTTTGGTCCATTAATGGGCATCTTCAAGGGTAGAAGTTCCAAGTCTGATGAAGATGCCCAATCAGCGGTGCAAAAGTGTCTATGACGTCAACCAAACAGCGTTTTCTTACACGGTATGAAAGCACTTCTTACCCCACGACGTAATTACATTGAATGTAGAAGAGACTATGTAGAAAAATATTGTACAAGGAAACACTCCCTCTGCTGTAAAACAGTGGAAAAAAATTAATTGCGTTTTTCAGTTGATTCTCCCTCGTAGACAAAGATATTTAATACTCAAACTCTTCGGAAAGGGAACGCTTAATTTAACAACACATTTTAAAATGCTTTACATTTGGTTTTTAAGATACTTGTTATTTTAAAATACTTTACAACAGTTTTTCTCTTATTACAGATCGCACATGCTGTTTACCGTGGTATGCGCTTTACAGACAGGTTTTGAACAGATGCTACATCGCATTGTTTCCTACTTCTTTCCCAATGGCACAAATAACATCTTTGTATTGAAACATGCCCACAAACTTCTCACGATTATTGGGCGTTTCGTCGTAACCCTTTTCCGAATTTAGGTTAACATGGGCGCCAGGAAAAAGAATACGATCATATTTTTAGCTATTATTGCTTCAAAGAAAACTAAATATTGTCCCGCTAGCTAGGTCGATGGGTTGCGTCTGAAATAATCGCTATTACCTATTGATTGCCGATTACCCGATCTGCCATCCATACAGAGTGGCGAGGAGTCTGAAAACAAATATTTTATCTAGCTTCTTATTAGCTCGAATTGGCCCATGAAAATCGTTTCTTTTTTTTTCCTTTCAAAAAGAAACTTAGGATTTATTGCTTATTGCAACAGAAAGACTGTCCTTTGGTCATGGCCTTGTTCGAACCTTTATACTGCACTATACTTCGCGCGCTCTTGATCGACGTCGCCACGAAGGACCATCTTCTCTTCTCCCCGGTGATGCGAATTCCAGAGTCGAAGTACCGCGTTCTTCTCTCCTGTTCTTCCACGCGAACGTTGCCGAGCCACTGATCGGCACTACTTCAATGTTCGTAGTTCTAGTTCGATTGACTTGCAAAAATAATACCCAGTAATCATAAATGATTACACAGCGGAAATGTTTTAAAGTTCCACAAATTAATTACTTTCTATTTCCGAGTCCTATCATATACGACTTCTCACAAGTTCTAATTTCCGCGTGTTGTAAAAATAATTAAAGTCCAAACTGTTCGTGAACGTTCGAAATTCTCTTAGTTCAATAATTAGTAGAACTCCCTCGCGAAAAATAACAAGTTATACTTCTAACACTGTAAATTATTCGGAGTCCAACCTTTCTCAATCTCATGAAAAATTACAAGTTCCAATTACATAAATTATCTATCCGCGAGCGACCCGCACAACGTCGCGACATATGGCAGAATGTGATTTTTTTATTGCTGCTCAGCCCTCCAGACCTCGGCTTCCCCTTTCTGCTGGTTTGTCTCAAAAAAATCAGACATACTTCCGCAGTAGTAGACTATCGTTGCTCTCTCCAACCAAGCCCCAAATTGTTTTCAAATCTGACTAGCCACGCCGTCACTTTCAATGCCAGATGAATATTTATTTATCTTGACAACAACTTGGGCGCCGTTGCTAAGGTGCCATATTCCTATTTAATTACCCTAGTATTTCCACCCATTTACGACAAATAACATTTAATAAAAATGACCCACATATTGGTATGTCACAGTACAATTAAAACGTATCCACTGTTTTTAAAGACAATCATTTATTGACAATTATCACGACGTTTCATTACTAGGTTAGTTACATCATCAGGTTTCCAAAAATTACAAGAAATATAGAAATCACTAACCTAATCTCCATGTCAAATTGTCACATAAGTAAAAAGTTAATTACAAAGATCAATGATTGTATTCA
This sequence comes from Teleogryllus occipitalis, assembly GCA_011170035.1. Lineage (NCBI taxonomy): Eukaryota > Metazoa > Arthropoda > Insecta > Orthoptera > Gryllidae > Teleogryllus > Teleogryllus occipitalis. The sequence goes on from BLKR01002573.1 coordinate 179,570, forward strand.
CCGTAAGAATAAACTTAAATGAATATTTGTTAAACTTTTAAATGATTAATGTTAAACCAGTACGGACGAAATATAATTAAAAAACACTCACCTGGCTGAAGGAAACTGTTTTCCCGTGGTGTTACATCAGTGAATTGAATTTCAACTAGCAAACGAGCTCGAGGACACTGTGGAACTTTCCGTATCACCTCCCCCTAGAGGCGTTACGAAAAAACTACACAAGGCCCGGAGAACTAGGGTAACGTCGCAATGGCGTAGGAATACGCAGTTTGGGCAACCTAACTACTCGAATTATCTGAACTTAATAAATTGTCATTACTCTGAATTTTCTTAATTTCATATAAAACATTGTCCTATGCATTAGTGAAAGATATTCATCTCGACGTATGTTTAAAGAGTCTGATTAAGTTTGATATGAAGATTCTCTGAAGTAAGACGGAATCGCCTGACCTCACTGTCCAAAATAACTGGATTCTGGAAATCAAATTCATGTAACAAATTGAGTGGATGTGTGGATACAGAATGAAGGTGTGGAGATTATTTGATATACTTAGAGGGCTCTCTCAGTGGCTGTTTCACTGGGCGTTGAGTTTGTTGTATGTATGTTAATTTGCAATGTAAACAAGGTAAACTATATACTACATTCTCTCGTTCCATAAACGGAAACTGGTCTTTCACATTTTTTATCCGGCTTTGTTAATTAATGTATTGTATATTTTAAATTTAATATTTGATCGAAGACATTTTTTTTCGTAAACTTATTTTGAATACTAGGTACGAAAGGCATTACAATGGTCTGTTTATGTTCATTATCCGATTGTTCGCTCTCTAAAGGAACATTTGCTTCCGATTGAACATTTTAGTGAGGAGGGTACAATTTAAATTATCTATGCTAACTAGATGTAGTAGTAATGTAGATGATATTAGCATCTATGCTAATATCATCTACAAATAACAGCCTTGCCTCATAATTTAAATTGTACTCTCCTGTATTGCATAAGTTTGTTTAATTGACTGACTCATATTTGCTATTTAATATTCATTGTCATCTGTTATGTCTTACACAAATTGTGCAATAACTAATTAACAAAGTTAATATTAATAAGTTAGTGTGTATTTTGATTAGACATGTAATATATTTAAATAAATAATACATGTTTGGTAACTGTTGTTCTATTACCATACTAATTCAACTCTTGAATAACCATAACTTACTATTATGAAATCCATATAGAAAATTATTTTGTACATAATTATTGGTAAATTGTTTGTGGTTTTGTTTTTTCTGTATCCAAAGTGTATTCTTTTTTCTCGGTGTGTACTAAGTATGTTGTACATATAAATAGATAATTTCATGTTTCCTAAGTTGGCATCACTATTGTAGCCTAACACATGCTAACAGGAGCGGATACGCAACACCTGCAAAATGTCTATCACAATTGAATCCTATCTAATTTATGTGAGATGGAACTACGTAGACAATAGGGACGTGTAGAATCTAAGACGTACATTATTCGTAACCTTACAGGTAAAAAACAAAGAAACTGTATTGTTAATAAACCAACTATGTAAAGTGTCTGTTCTCTTTCCTGTGACCTAAACTGAATAACCATTTGACATTGAACCATTTGAATTTGATTCATTAATGAGAAAAGGTCGAAATTGTTTTTGAGGCTTCTTGTAGAGAACCCTCAAAATCAAAATATACGTATGAATTCAGGAGACCTAGAGTTCATTTAAATCGGGGAATGTTGGCTTTGGAAGAAAATCAAAAAAATGATTTCGGCGTTAGCGTTGACCACGAATCAACCACGTTAGCGTTGACCACGGTATCAAGGACTCGCAAAACACGGATTCTGACCACACAACTTATCCACTCTGTCGTGACCAGGGTCCGGCAATAAGCGTTTTTCTGTCGAAAATTGGCCATCCTCCGTCGCACGATTTCGTTACTTTCTCTTCGTAGGAAGTAAGGGTGGGCAGCGATCGGGAAGAGGCAAGCGGCAGGCAAGCGGCGACCGCGAGCCCCTCCCAGCGCCGGAGGCTGCAGGCGGCGCGAGCGACGTGCCAGCCTGGCCCTTGGCTTCAGCGGCTGGACGCAGTCGGCTTCGGTCCTGGCGGCATTTGCGGGGTTGTAGGACTAGCCCTTGTGAAGCAGCCGAACTCGTTTTGTTGGAACAAATTTCACATGAGATTCGACGGGAATCGAACCCGGATCTCAGTGGTAAAAGGCTTGCGACTTTGCAGTGAGCCACGAGTACAACACCTACCTAAGCACGGTATCAAAGACATAGGAGGAATCGGTTAAACTGGTCGTGAAAAGGTCACGCTCTGTTGATCCTCCGGTACAAAGGACCATGAAGGAGGCGGTTGCCGGCGCAGTCACAGGGCGTGTTAAAATCCCGATACAGGAAGTAGCGGCTCGCTCAATTGTCGGTCAAGTAAGAGTGTGTGTGCAGCAACAGTTGAACAGCCTGGAACAGGCTATGTCGCCCTGGCGAAGGCCAACTGTCCATCCACGGCAAACGAATCATCTCGAGAATGTCCTAGACTCCAGCGGGGAAGGTAAAGAGGACAGCTTGTACGGTGGCCGTCCATGCTGTGTAACCTCAAAGACGTATGAGGAGAGGTCTGAGCGTCTTGTTGACGAAGGCACCAGAGTCAGCGCTCCGGGCAGGTGTTTTTTGATGCCGAGTCAGAGGATAGTAAACGCATCGTTGAGGAGATTCAGGGCAAGCGGTACCCTGAAATTGCCCGATTCATGGTGCACCCTGCCATTTTGAGAAAGATTTTATCTCCGTGGAAGTAAAAACCTTCTTCCCGGGTGAAATGTCGGTTAACCTTCGGGAGATAAATAGGATATTGCACTAACGAGGGAAGATGAGTGACTAATCGAGCGGGAACTGGGAGATGAATGCGCCTCCCAGGCTGTGGGCTAAAGGTGGTGTGCGTACTTTCCCTCCTTTCCCTCAGAATCCTTTGCTAACCCGACACGGTCCAGTCGCTGTCAGCGGCACGAACACACGAGCGTACTTGCAACGCAGACGCGGCAATATGCCTTAAAAGCCCAGAACCGTTTACGTTTCAGCATTACTGCGAAGGGAGCCAGCCAAGAACTTGAATTCAAGGCTCCGTGGGCATAGTGTACGCTCTCGTAAGAGCCTTCAGTACAAGCAGGCAATGGACAACGAAATGGCGAGAACCGACTATCGAATGCGGCAAGGTCATTTATTCTTTGAATTATAAAATCGTACACTACTTCTGGAGCCGGCTCCTCTGAGGGCCCCTGCGGCATAGCCTTAATCCACTAAGCTTACATAGACGATTAAACTCTGGTATAATGTCAATATCGTGTTTCAGCTTCTCATTCATTGAACATGCCTGGTCATTTCTGTCAAATAGCGAGTTAAGGCAAACGCGCGAGAGTCTCCTCTACTCATGGGTCTCCGGTGGGTCCGAAGTTCGAGCCTCGGGCCTACCCTTGCGGCCGTTGATCGGTGACTTCCGTTTATGGTAGGCGTATATGCTAATTCGAACTCTGTGAAGTGATTCTCGTGTCAAAGGAGGGAGGAGACCCCATCTCACCCTATGGCTCCGAACATCTAGAACAGCCCGTAACAGCTACAGTCGCTCTGCCTTAGTCGTTGGTATTGAGCTCGGGCGCGATTAGAGAGCAGAAGAGGCACGTGGCTTCGCGTAAGATGGCGGCGGGGAGTCGCAGAGTTTCTGAGTACCTACGGCGGACCGGGAGCGGTAGCACAGTGCATCAACTGATGTCACTGCAGCGCCTCTGCCCGGGAGGTCCTAGGTTCGAGTCCTGACGACGGCAGGATTTTCGACACTAGCTTTTCAGTTAGGTCGAATTCAGTCGCTGTCTGGAGGAGAATTCTAGCGGCCGGCTGCTCTGATCGGTAGTTTTCCGTGGTTTCTCCGATCAACACCAGGCGAATGCCGGAGCAGTACCCTATCAAACGGGCCACGGACCGCGCGCGACCTTTTCTTCCTCTTCCTTGTCCTATCCTCTCCCTTTACACACACACACTTACACTAACATGCACTACACTACCACATATTCCGGGAGACCGTTCGGGAGCTTAGAGCTTGTCTCGGCTGGGGCGGTGCCCCGCTGGTGGTAGAGTCCTGGTTAGGGGGAAATCCCACTAGCCGATGGTAGGTCGGCGCCGGATTTCGCCATCCAGCGTGGGTAGATTACCGCCATCTCCCAAGGAAAAACATGCACTACTCTAACGGGACTAATGACCAAAGCAGTTGACGAGCCCGGAAACATGAAAAACTCAATCAATCAATCTGAAGAGGCGGAGCAGGGCGGGAGGTGCGCTCAGGGATGCACGCAAGGCTCCGACTGCAGCTTGCTCCCCCGCTTACACGGGTCCAGCTGACCACCTCACTCGCTGGTGGAACAACCGCCTGGCGTCCAGACGTTTTCCGACTCAATGGAAGATGTCGCACGTGACTACGTAAAAAAATGAACGATAGTTCTGTAAGCTTCCTTGTCCCGTTGTTTCTCGTGTAGACGCTGACACGTGTCAAAGCGCAAAACGGCCGCTTGAATGCAGTGCAATGTTTTAGCGCCCTTTTAATTTGTCTCTTTAAAAATTAAAGCTATTTATCATATTTTAAATAAAAAAATTGTTTTACAATATTTGAACTGCAGACGGCCCTAACGCTTACCGACCCGTATCCTTATTACCTGATATTTGGAATGTACTCGACCAACGAACCATTTTGAAAGTGACTCAACGTATGAGGAAAGAAGGGGACTTCGCGGATTGCCAATATGGTAGCTGGCAGATCCACGGGGGAGGGGTAGTGAACCACTTGCTCGCTATCCTTCGAGCTCGTTGAGCGATGAAGTATACGCTAGAACTGTTCCCAGAGGGCTTTGCCTCTGCGCGGTGGGCCATGATTACGGACACCTGAAGAAAGCGGCGTATTCCACAGTCGCTCAGAGCAGCTGGGTGGAATGGTTTCCCGTTCTCCGCAGCCCTGCGTCCTTGCTTCGGCCGAAGGTTCTCGCGCAAGCAATGAACTGCTCACGCCATTCGCGGTGGCGCCGCACGCATTGTGCCAAAGTATTTTGTAGAGTCCCAGCACCACCGCTTTCCTCACGGCTGTGGCGGCCTCGGTGCAATGGTGACCTGTGGATGCAAATGCAGGTTGGGCGTCCACGGCGCCCCTGCTCCTTCGAGGAGCTTAATAGGCAGAAACCAGTGCAACCGCAGTTCGTCACGGGCGCTGGCTGTTCCACGTGCGTCGTCCTGCGTCTTCTTGGCGATGGTCTTCCCCGCCTGGCCAAGAGGGAACGGCTGCCCGGGTCGCTAAGGGGCTTTAGGAAGCGGATGACCTTGTGGAAAAATCCGCATTGCACAAGCGGCCCACTTGATAGACCATGACTCGCGGGGCTGGCGTTGCCTCTCCAAAGAGGGAACCTGCCACGACGTTACTGCAGTGCCTCTCGGTTCACCGGAAAAGACCTGTCGGCCATGTTGTTCCCTTCCTAGGGAGTCCGCCTTTTCGCTTTGCTTTACTCTGCTTTGCTTTACTTTGTTTAATTAGATTTAGGGTTCCCGTATTTTGAATTTCCGAGGATATTACTGATTTGCATTCAAGGTTCTACCTCTTCTTGCTCATTAGCTGTTTCTCGTGTCAAGTAAAGAAGTCACTTACTTCCTATGTTAAAGGGGATGCCTAAGTTAATACTTTTTTTCCTGGCAACAAGTTTATCTTCAGTAATAACAGCAGTGGACTCTGAAGGAAGAAAAATAAATTGTGCATTTCTTTTCGGTGAAGCTTTTCTTTTCGGTCATCTCTCATGTTAGTTTCTGATTTTGTAACTCACATGAAGAAGCGAAAGATATCGTGATTCAAATTTGCAAACCGCTGGACCATGCTGTGTTCGTTGTGGGTGGCAACGGAAGACATTTGTCGGAAGCACAGTTTCTGGCCGACATTCCGCAAGGCAGCCGATGTCTTACGACTTGGGCGGGAAATTGACCTATCAGAAATTGGGCTGTCTCTGTCCTGAGTGTCCGCGACGAGAAACAAACTGGCGCAGCGAGCGATGAAGAGAAGTGTTGTTAAGGGCACAGCGGGAACGATTGCTAAAGTTCGTACAATTATGATTTATAAAAAAATATTTATTTCAAATGAGAATAATTATTCTTTACACATATATTTGTTTACCTCTGAGAAGCAGCCTAACGCATGTTGACTAAATCTCACCTTATTTACTCTTTAATGAATGACTGGCTTTCATTACATACAGAAGGGGCCGTAAAGATAATGTAGGAGGAAACCTTTTCATTTACGGAGGAAACTAGTGCTTATAAAACAGCATGTACTTTCTCGCCCGTACTTTCGCGCAAAATTGTTTCAAAATTCGTCTTTAAGAAACAGATTTCATTCAGCGGAAACATCTGTCTTTAACATTTTACTTGTAGGAAGAAACCCACAAATGTCCCAAAGACTTCATACAATGTAGCCCTCAAAATTAAAATATCGGTTTCAAATTCAAGGAGCCGCGACATCAGTCTAATCGATTGGGGAATATCAGTTTTAGAAAAACGTCAGCTGAACGGTTTAGCGGATAGCATTGTTCAGACGGACAAACGTTTTGCCGTCATTCGATTTTTCTGTATCAACGATCAACGAAACATGGATTCTGACTATACCGCGTATTAGAGGATTTTTTTTAATTTATCGTCTGGATTTATCCACTTTTTCGTTACCAGGACCCTGTACTAAGAGTTTTTCTACCGGAAATTTGCCGTTTTTTTCGCGCAGCAGTACATAAACTTCTTTCCTTTCTCCGTAGCGAGAAAGTCAAAATAGATAATTTTAAAATATTTACTGACGATGTACATGAGATTTCATTAGTTCAGTTTCGCAAAATGGGGAACAATACAATTTTCAATAAACTCACGGTAGTGCGGGGGCCACATTCGGGAAATATTATAATTGGTGGAGATTTAAATAAATCGGGTATATCAAGGGTTCGGAAACGAAATAGTTTGCGGCAGTGGATTAACTCGGGTAGTTTATAGTCCTATAAGTTGTTAGCGTAATGTTAGATGTAGCTCAGAGCTGGTGTTGATAGCTTAAGAAACAGCGCCAAGTGTAAGTGGCTAGGGTGTATTTCTGCTGATGTCGTGGCAGGGAACTTGGTGCTCGAAAAACGTAAGCAAACTTGTTTCAGTACAGTGATGTTGAAACAATCGGTTTTTAAAAATACTAAAAAGCGAACTACGTCAGGGAATTGCGTAGTAGAAACGTGGAGGAAATCTGTTTTACACGAATGAAAAGAAACGTCAGAAAAATGTACGCTAAACGTACAAAAAGGGTATTCATTTGCTACCCTTTTCAAACATCTTCGTACCAAGTTAATTAAGTAGATGTGCAAGGAAATTATCTCTGTAAATTCTATTAAACGAAGGAACAAGTTGGAGACATTTTCAAAGGTACCCTCTCCCTCAGAAAAAATGTCGTTCAAAATTCTATCTTCCACACCGCGCCGACAAACTTGGACACCCCTCGGCCTGGGGGAGGGCAGGGGGAGGGACGCGTTGACCAATCGCTGGCAGGTAGAACCACAGTTGTCTGTGATTGGTGCAACATCCCAAGGGGCAGAAAGAACGCTGTCTCAGGGGGAGGGGGCTAGTTCGTTTACGTACGAGACGGAAATATCGTCATATTTCCCTGCCGAAGGAGGTAGTTTGCCTGCGCGTACGCCACGACGAAAAAATATTTCTAAGCGGGGTTTTCCGTCCAGAATGATTGTCTATAGACCAGCAAATATTTATCATTTTAGCAAAATTTATTATAACTTTTAGTAATCGATTTGTAACTCCTGACAAACTGCTATTTTGAGATATTCATTTCAGGCACAATTTGCGGAGCCTTCCCGGCCGTTCTAACGCATATTTCGAATTTGTTTATAAAATTATAAATTGTTGCAAAATTGTTAATTCGCTGTTTTTGGTTCTGGGACATCGGGAGACTCTCCCCCCTTTAGATTTGCAAAATTTGGAAATTGTTTATAAATTTGCAATTGTTGCAAATATTTTTATTGTCTAATCTGAATGGCGTTTAAATGTGATGCAAAATTCCGGAACCCGTTCGGTGCTATTATATCTCGTTCTCGAGATATATGTAATTGTTTATAAGAAATTAACATGTAGTAGACCCCATTTGTTTGCGCTTAATTCATTCGCGCTAGCAGAATAGCGTGGGATGGGCATACTGAAAAAACAGTTCTCCAATGCCGCGCTTTTGCCTGCCACATACGCTTAAAATGCACTTGCTTGTAAACAAATTCTGTAGCCAATTTAATTATGCTAAATTCGTATTTTTACGGCGAGTATGAGCATAACTTTTATTTGGTTTTATATTCTCTTTTAAGTCCTACAATTTTCCAGTCGATATATTTATCAAATAGGAAAGAAATTGATTATAAAAAAAATATTTTTCAAGGTGCATTACGCCCAAACAATTGTTTCTGTTTTTCTATCAAAGGGGTGTTGAGCAACCGAATAACTGTATTATTAATTTTTATTAAGTCCCCTGTTAACACCGAGAGTCAGAAACTATTTGTTCCTCTTGTTTAACCATTACCATTAAAAATAGGGAAACATATTGCTTAGCTGTTTGCTATAAACTGCACTGGATTGGATGAAGGTAGTGTTAAGGTTTTCAAATACAGAAATATTCAATTTTGGGTTTTGAAAGATCACATGAGTAGAATCACACATCAGAATATTTACACAAGTATAGAAATTTCTAAATAAACGTATATAAACTTTAAGTTAATATTTTCAATTCAATTTATCATTCCTTTCTAAAACTGTTAATTTGATGATTTCATTGTATAATATTCAAATCAGAGCTTTATGTGCTAAATCTACGCATTGTTAATACATATTTTAAACAACATTAATATATTTAATATACATTTAAAAGGTTTTTAGATTGGCGAACGTTTCAATGAAATTTCATGAATTCCTAAATGCTTGAAAATAAATACTTGTAAAATTAAATAATTGTAGCGTGTAAAAATATAACAAACTCACGTATTTGGTAAAACGAATTGATATTACTAAAAGAAAGCAAAACAGATGTTATAACAATTCAAAGAGATTTAGCGTTTGTTTACAGTTCAGTAAATATCAATACTCTAGCATTTCCCAGTGAAAATACATAGAAC
>BLKR01002574.1:0-40000 GCA_011170035.1 Teleogryllus occipitalis
AAAAAAGCTGCTTCCTTTTGTGTTCATTACAGAGGTGGTGTAGTAGTGAGATATGTAATGTAGTTTCTCATGCTTGATTTCCTACCCTCTGTAATTAATTACAAAGAACTTTCATGAGTTTAAGTGAAAAGAAAAGGAAATTGATTTAAACTGCCAACGTCTTGGCTTTCATTAAGGGCCAGGGCTCTAACATAAAGGGTTTTTCTTGGTTTTTCTTAATAGCTAAGCACAATTAATTTTATAATCATCTCATACTAGGATATATCACAATTTCTCATACTCTTATACTCACCATTTTACTTCAGATTTACATCCCTTCTACATATCCACATCTTGCTGTCACTCCTGCATGTACAATACAACCTACCAGCACTACCTCCCACGTATTCTGGCATCATGTACTTCGTTCTTTGAAATAACATTGCCACCTTTTTACAGCACTAGCTTCATCGATGTATGTCCTCGTCCACTGTCTAACCTGCCGGCTATGTCATTTCACTTTCTTTTCCATAAAAAAGTTATATTATCGAATTCTAGCCCTAAAACTACTTTTTTTATTGTTAACATTGCCAAATAAAAACAACACGCCCCACAGGCTATATGCACTCTGTAACAATCACATTGGTTCCCAGTTGGTTATTTGGTTAGTAACTACTTTAACTATACAAGTCAACATGCCCTAAAATCTGGTCGACTTTTCAAAAATATAAATTAACTAAATTAGTATGCAATGATTTATATATACCTATTTACCCAATAATAAGAATAGTAATAACAAAAATAAACATTATAACACTAACCAAAAAAGTGGTAATAATAATAATAATAATAATAATAATAATAATAATAATAATAATAATAGTAATAGTAATAGTAATAGTAATAATAGTAATTAGATTGGAGAATAGATACTGAAAATATTCTGAATATTTGTTCTCTCAGTAATATTAGGAAAATTTTTTGGAACAAACATTCATAATGTCTTCAGTTGTGAAACTGACAAACAAATTTGTGGAACTTTCTGAGGAAGTGTATTGCTGAAATATTTAAGATTTTAAGCCTCCTGTGTCTTTTCTTTTTCTAATAGGTGGGTTCTGTCTGTGAAGTAAAGCATCCTGAAAAAAAAGAATTTGTTGAAGCAATCATCAATAAGATCCAAGATTGCAGCCAGTATACCGTAGGTGAGTAAGAATTCCTGAATATTGCTGCATGTTTAGTCAGTAAAGTCTTAAACATATTCTACAAACCACTGCATAGGGAAAGTACTAGAAAAGAAAACTATTTTTTATTGTTATTATTATTAAGATACTGGTATGTGAGTGAAGATGACTGGATGAGTTGGGCTCAGAGCCAACATTACTATTGTCTCTAGCAACTCACGGCCAGAAGGCCCTGGGGTTTGAGTCTTCACGGTGGTGAATTTCCAACACTAGATAGGTCGAATTCAGCCACAGTTGGGAAGAGAATTCTAGTAGCTGACTGTTCTGTTCAATAGTGTTGTGTTTTCTCCAGTCAATACAAAGCGAATGCCAGAAGAGAAGCATAACAAATGGGGCTATGCATGATCTTATCTTCGTCTTCCTTGTCCATCCTCTCCCTTATGTACACACACACTTGCATGCACTACATTAAGACATGTTGGAAGACGTCAGGAGTTCAGAGCTTCTGGCTGGGGCAGTGCCCCTGATGGGGGATCTCTTTAGCTTCTGATGCCTGAAAAGGCTATTCCTCCCTAACCTGATGTTTACATCGGCACCACATCTCACCATCAGAGGGGGAGGAACATTACTACCTCTAAATAGAAAAAAAATTCACTGCACTAACGGGACAAATGGCTATAGCAGTTGATGCGTCGTGGAAACAATCAATCTTTCTAAAAGAAAATCCTTAGTGTTGTAAATATAAAGATGTTATGTGTGTGTATTTCTGTTTTACATTTTTCTACATTTTAGAGCTTGCAGAGATATCCCTCCAAGACTGAAACTTATTAATCCAGGTCCAGCCACTGTGTTACTAAAGACTCCTTATCCATTGAACCAACCTGCCTTGTGAGCCCTTATTGTACATAATTTTGGACAAATGTAGGTCTTGAGACCATTGTGCAGGAAACTAGCCAGGTTATACCTGTTGTACTTATGCTGCAGCAAATTGATCTTGTATCATTTACCTGGTCTTATCCCCTGCTTGAACAATTTACCAAGGAAAGGAAAGTGATTAAGGAAACAATTTTAGGTTCATGAGTGACACTTGGTAATATTGGAATGCACATCATACCTAAAGTAGCATTTGAACTTCCCATATGTAACACATACTAAAATGCAAATGTTTGAAGCCCCTGTGCCATCCAGGACAACAGTTAAATGAAGGCACAAAAAGGCAACCACTTTTGTTGTAAATTAATCCAATCAAAAATATAATTGTAAAATTTTTCTTAATTCAGAAAGGTAAGGGAACTTTGCTCCCTTAAGCCCCACAGAATTTGAGCCCAACCTACAATAATATTTTTATTTTAGTGTTTGATGATGGCGACATTACTACTCTACGGCGAACTGCATTGTGTCTCAAAAGTGGAAGACATTTTGCTGAAAGCGAGACACTAGATCAGTTGCCACTCACCCACCCAGAGCACTTCAGTAATCCTGTGATTGGTGGCAGGAAGGGGCGTCGAAGCAGACAGGCACAGTAAGTAGCCGGACTTGAAGTCTTTTAATGCTATGCTTCAATTGCTTTTTAACAGTTTAAAATTTCAATGTTTCATGTTTTGTTAGAATTGTTATTTGGAAGGTATTCATAGTCAGTAATTTTGCATTATCGAAACTTTCTGGAGAAACTCTCAAAGCCAAGTTATTACTGAAGATGTGAAACTTGACAAGAGAGGGGTTGTTTCATGGTGTTGAATTGATGTGAAAACAAGTATATGAATAGGATGGATAAATAACGTTAAGTGGGTGACAAATGAGTTTTTAGAAAAACTGCGTATCAAATAGTCTAGGCCATAGGCTAGAAATCAATGGATGTGTGCAAGCTACTGGGTGTTATGATAATGGTTAACTACAGAAAATCAATTGCGAATAATGAATCATACTTTTAACCGCCATGAACTGTTAACATATGATTGATAATTTTGTTGGAATTTTAAAGAAACACTATGCTTCTTTTTGAGCAATTTTTACTTTCTCGTCCTCACTTTGTAGGAGGAAGTGTTGTAAAACAGCAAATTTTCAACAGAAAAACACCTATTGCCAAGCCCTTGTAATGAAAAACCGAATCAATCTTGTACCTATATCTAGTAAATTACTTCCTCTAATTCATTGTGTAGTTGGAATCCACATTTGGTGGGTCCTTGATATCAAAAAGTCAATTGACAAAATGTCCATCTGCTTGTGGTAGTGTCTTAACCATTCTAATACTAATTCTAAACCTACACCCAAAAATTGTGAACACCGGATGATATGTTGATGGGATGTTGTTTGTGTCTATACATACTCAACCAGTGTTTTTTGTAACCTTGACAATTTTTATTAAAAAGCTAACAGTTAATGATGTGTTTCCAACCAACCTGAAAAATTGGTTTTTGAAAAAGAGCCCAACCAGGGTCAAAATGTCAAAAAAGAAATAAATTGTTTAAATTAAATATTTTAGTGTTTTGCAATTTAGTAAAGAATACCATTTCTCGAAGACTGCTCCAAATTTTTTCCATGGATGAAACAAACAATGCTTAAGAGTGGTGCAGGTTTCATTTTCTTTGAACTTTCAAAATTTTCAGAAATTACATGTTGGAAATAATGGGAGAAATAACTAAATGTTTAAGCGTTGACCCATGTGAGTTTGTTGGAACAGCTGCATGGGGTAGCGGTAAAGTGCACAGTGATTTAATTCGATAGGCTTGAGGTGAAAATATTGCTGTTTGTAAACACTTTTGCAGGTTCATGGTGTAATAAAGTATTGGGGAGCCATAAATAATGTAAAAGTATGTGCTCTTTTTTTAGCTCTACTAGTTTGTTCATAAGGACACATCATTAAGTAAAGTGTTTAAAGAACACTATTTACTTGAAATGCACTTGGAGGAAAGGTCATCCTCTTCATGTGATGTGGTTAGGCAATGCTCATATGTCTTAAATAAGCTGCCATTTATTGGTAAAAATTCTAACCCAAAGAACCAAAAATATCATTACAAGCAACATGTTGCCAACTTCTGGCCTAGGTTGTCTTTGGTTGCTGAATGGTGACTAAAAGACATTGAAATGCATCGTTTTTGTAATGACAGAAAAAGGTAGTTAAGTTCCCGTCTCTTTGAAAACATTGAAATATCTCTCCAAGTCTAAAAGTTCCTGATAGTCGGATAGTTTTACTGTCATATTCTCAAAAAATAAAAATATTTTCCTGCACATCCCAGTGTTTTTCTTAATTGTAGGACTGTCCTACCAAGTCTACACCAAAATCTGTACAGTTACAGGGAGTTCTGTGGTAATATTTGCCATAGAAGTGGTAAATATCTGTGAACCACATGGCTCACAGGACAGTGAACGTGTCAAATTCATCCACTTCTTATAATTTTTTAGTGAATGACCTGATTTGTTTTTATTAATCATAATGAAATCCATTTCTATTTAAGCCATACAAGTAGCAATTGTTTATAATTGTGACAGGGGATGTTTTCCACCTTTACAGGAAAGGCGTACCTTGTTTCTATTGAAAGATGCCCTCGACGTTCCTTGAGGCACAATGTTCTCTCTAATAATTTACTTTAATTCCTGTAACCCTGTAGTACGGTCTTAAAAGTCGTGTTTGTATAAATATTGTTATATACTACAATTTTACTCCGCTAGGAAGGTGAAGGTTATTGATTCAGTATGTTGTGATCAGACGGTTCTCTGGAAAACAAATATGCACAAATAGCATCACCAAATCAAAATTTTCCCTTTGTCCATGTTTGAAAATTATGCTTCAGGCATTATATTCTGTAATGCAATTTCTTTACTCAGGTGATAAGTAATATTAGTAATGTTCTGATATTGTTATCAGGGAAGAGAGTAGTGATGAAGAGGACCCACCTAAAAAAGGAAAGAAAAAGGAAGAGAAGGAGGCAGATATTGGGAAGGTAGTGTGTGTGGAGTTGGGTGACAAGAAGAAGCAGAAAGATAATTGGTTTCCTGGTCTGGTGGTTGCACCCACAGCTCAAGATGCAGTGCGCATTCGAGTTAAAGACGAGTACCTGGTGCGCTCATTTAAAGACGGACGCTAGTGAGTACTTCCACCAAAAGTAAACGTACATTTTATCTGTGAATATTCCATAGAGTTGTGAAAATGCAAAAATTTCATTGATTGTGCACGGTCATTTTTTTCTGATGAATTTAAGTATGCATATCCCTTTACAGTTTTACAGTGCCAAAGAAAGAAGCTACAGAATTTACCAGAGAAATTGGTAATAAAGTGGATAATCACACTCTTAAAGCTGCTGTCGAAAAAGCCCTTCAGTACCTGGACCAGGATGAGCTGCCTCCACATTGGGATCGGGACCTGCTTTTTGGCCTTGACGAGAGCAGTGGAAACAGCGACAGCGATGGAGCTTTGGATTCAGATGTAAGGAAACACTTTAATTAGAAAATGCAATGTCTTCACAATTATTGGCCATTTTTATTTACTTGATTTTTTTCAAACATTAACGTAATTTTTAATAAGTAATTTGAAGCATTTATTTATTAAAAATATATGTAATATTAGCTTAATGATACATATATTTCATTAAAGGCCATCAAATATTTAAATTGTTCATTTCAGCATGAGTATTCATGTTAACAAAATTTAATTTTTAATGATTCTGTATAATTTCATATATTTACATATTTTCCCCATTACAAATTTTATTTTACATTATAATCATATTTACATGTAAGAACAGAACATCTCAAATAAGCGGATGGATTTGACAATTTGCTTCCTAGAATCTGTTTTTCTGTTAAGCGAAGCAACATATGTGACAGTACCCATAGTGCTGTCATTAAAAAATTTTTGAAGATCTTAAAATGTCTTTGAAATTAGTGCTTGGTGATGTGAATGTGGCTGCTAAGTAGAATTTATATGAAATGTTAAATTCATATCCTGATTAGAAATTTTACAAAAGATGTTAAAAACTTTATTTGTGGTGAAAGATCGTAAAATGCCCTCACACAAAATTTGACCTCACATTGGCTCAGATTTCATCTTTGAAGTGTGCTCCGATTAAGACTTATGTCATAGAAAGCATTTCTTGCATTCAAAAACTTTTATTTCTGACAAAAGAATGAATTTGACAGGAAAAAATTGGAAACATTATTAATTGTTCGCTGCTACAAAAGGCAATAAAACAAAAAAATATATACTAAACTAAAATTTGATAGTGGTTGTTTTGTCTATTTTTAATCTGCATATTTACATGGAAATCCTGTGTCTATGATTTTTATATTTTGAAATATCCAAGTCAAGGAGTCCAAATAAACACTAGTATGAATGCACAACATTGTGTAAGTTTTCCTCCTAGTGTTATTACTCAACTATAATACTATTTAAAGATCTAAAATTCAGTAATTAATTGCTTGGAGAAACAGATCGGACTTTAATATCATAAGTGAAGGACGGATTCAAAAATAAATTTGAAATTATTATAAATCTACTCTCTTCTATTTAAGTAAAACATTTAAAGAAAAACATTTCAGCCATTTTCCAGAAAATTGTGAAAATGTCGCAGTGGCTTTGTGTAAAGTACCACCCAAAAATTAAAATATCTTAACAATCTTACAGCAACATCATTTGTTAAACATTATTCTTGCTCTAGCTGAATTTGCCAGTTTCAAAGTCATGATTGGACTCTAAAACTGTTTGAATGTGCAGTTTTAGAATTCATTTATTTTGTTTTTTAGCAGCAACATCTTGTTTCGTTCAAAGTTCTAACATCAATTGAGAAATGAACATGGGCTTCTGTTGCCAAATTAAACTCAGAAGAACTCTTTATAGCAAAAAGTGTTATTTAAGTATGTTTACGTTCTAAAATTTATTGAATTTTATGTCGTAACTTTACTGATTTGCAATTTTTGTGCCCTGCACTTATTTATTTTCCTACTCTTTTGCATTAATAGTAATTTTCCTAAAATACTGTAATGAACTTATTATTTCTCTTGTTTTTGTAAATTTCATCTCCTTTCTTCTGTGGTTTTTACTCTACATGTTCTAATTTTGATTCCAGAGTTCTGATGATGAGCCAAGAGAAGAAAAAGATCATTTTGTAGCACAACTGTACAAATTTATGGATGATCGAGGAACACCTATTAATCGAGGACCTACAATTGGCAGCAAGGATGTGGATTTATATAAACTTTTTAAGGTTACTTTTAATTATTATAATGATTTTACTTTTAAAAAAATTGTAATGGGATGATGGATAATTTTATTATCTGATAGTATAAATTTCTACAATAGTATAATTTTTAGTTTATAATTTAAATTATAATATTTTATGTAATATATATTTTTTTATCAATATTAGGTGGTGCATAAACGAGGGGGTTATAATAGAGTTACTAATCATAACCAATGGAAGACAATCTCTCAAAAGTTAGGTTTTGGTCAAGGCAACTCTAGTGTTACAAACATGGTAAAACAGTCCTACAAAAAGTAAGTACAATTTTGTTTCTAAAGTATTTATTTCTATTGTAGTCTTTGAATCTATTGCATTTATGAATGAAAGAAGTGAAAAGCAAATCTTGGAATATTAATATCTAAAACAATGTTTTTGCAGATTTTTACATAGTTTTGAGGACTTTTACCGAAAACTGGGATGCACTATGGTAAATCATCCTCGTGGGCATCGTTCACGTCACAGAACAGGCCGGAGTTTAATCAGAGATCGTGATAGGGCTACACCTACCAATATTGCCAAAGAAAAAGAAAAGGTAATTGACTTAATTTTTGGGAGAGAAGCTGGACTTCTAGTTTTCATTGTTTTATTAACATAATGATTTCTTGAACAGAAAGAAGAAAAGGCTGTGTCTGCGGAGAAACCATCAACCTCAGAAACTGCTGAGAAGGAATCTTTAGAAAAGAAAGAAGAAGAAAAAAAAGATGATGAAAAGAAGGAGGAAGTTAAACCGAGAGAATCTGCAAAAAAATCAAAAATACGGGATGATAAGACTGATGCACAAACCAAACAAAAAGGAAAGGATGCTCTTGACAGCACTCAGACAGAAGGAGAAGAAAAAGACAGTCGATCACGAAGTAAAAAAGAATTTAAACCAACCGAGACCAAAGTTTCCAAATTATTTGAAAATGTAGAAAAGGAGGAAACGGTCCCTACTTCAGAAGAAATACCTGAGAAAGAACCAGGGCATAGTGAAGAAACAAAGACACGTGAATCGAAGAGCAAGGGAAGGGAATCCAAACCTAAAGAAAGAGGAAAGGTTAGTGACAAATCTAAAAACAAAGATGATAAGGTCAAAGTTTCTGAAGAAGAGAAGACTGAAGATGTTAAAAAGAAGGTTGAAAAGAAACCTGCTGTAGAAGAGGAAGAAAAGGTGGGTATTGATTTTTTAATGGAACAAAGCATCGCTCACAGATATGAAATGTGTTGAATCTTACTTAAGTAAGCTTATCGTAAGTGACATCACAGGCGCATTGGAAATTTCCCATACATGAAAGTGGCATTTGATTATAAGTTATGTCTAACAGTTTCACAATGCATCAAATATAAAGGAAACTTGACTTATAGTGGCACGCCACCATAAAACCTATCTATCATAGCTTATGATTGGCCAATAGTAATGGTTAAAAAAAAAATGTAGACATAAAAGGATAAGGATATTAAAAGTAATAATTTTTCAAAATACATTGTTCTAAATTGGGGCATGCCAGATGTACTTTTAAACAGTATTGGTGTTAATTTCTTCACAAGTGGAATAATCATAATGACTGATATTACATTTTTTGTGAATGATTATATTATGTGTTAATTTGTTTTTGTCCTAAAGAATACCCGAGTAACAAAGGCAAAAGAAGATCCAAAAAGCAAAAAAGATAGTCCCCGGGAAACTCGTACACCTGTGCGAGACTCGTCAAACAGAGCACCTGTGCGACTTCGGAAGGAAGAGGAGAGTGCAGCAACAGCAATTGCAACAGCAGCAGCAGCAGCTGCTGCGGCGGCGGCGACAGCAGCAGCTGCAGCAGCAACTGCTGCTGCCAATCTAAAGAAGAGGGGACGAAAACGCAAAGAAACAGATGAAAAGGTCAAAGCAGAAGAGTAAGTAGTAAAATGTGTCTTTTTAAAATATTAAAACAATTTTGTAAAAATAAATCTACAAAGCTAATTTCCAGTTCATATAACGTGGGGAAAAAAACTTCCTTCAATTGTTTTTTAACTAGAATTTCTTATGAATTACTTAAGAAAATTCTCTACGCTGGTGTTCATTTCTTCTTTAGCAAAATATGGTTACTGCACTTTTCACTTCGCTATATATTTAGCATTAGAACTACCATGTATGAATAGAGCTCAAAAGTTTGGCAAAATACTTTTTTTATTATTATGATTTTAAGATTTTTAAGGATAGGAATCCGTTGAATGTACCTCTGGAGATTTTGCGTTTTTTTACCTCTATTATAGCTTCTAAAGCCTATTTTTCTTTTCTGCCTCATTTTGGACTTTTTCTTAGTTTTTTGGCATTCTTTTCCATTTTTCCCCTGATACATTCTTTTGATTAAGCTGGAAAAATACCTAGAAGCTTGGACAACACAAAGGCATTATCGCATTTGGTCTTCCTTCACATGCAGAAGCTCCAGAGCTAGGAAGTGTTAAAAATGTAAATTAGATAATACCAATTAAGATTTTTAGGTGTCTTTTATTGATACTGACAGACTTTGTTTGCTCACAAATTATCATTTCTTACCTTTGGGTATGGTCTGTGATCGCTTTTGAGGAGAGAACCCTCTGTACATGATACATAATGTGTCCCTTCTCAGTGGTGTTGGATATGAAAATGGTAGGAAGAATGAAAACAAAAATTGCATTTTCACTTATACCATTCCAGAATTCAAGAGTCCACAATAGTGTTTCTTAAGAGAAGAGCGTTGCGAGAGAAACAAATTTTATATTCCTCATACCAAAATTTAGGGTACCACTAAGAATAATTTTTCTGTAGTGAAACTGAAAAATAATATTTTTGATAATGTGCAAAAAATCAGGTTGTCATGTGATTACTATCAAAGGATCGCATTGTTCTGTGTAAGTTCTGGTATAAATTTTACAGTTAGAGTAAAAATTTGAATTATTTTAATTATGAATGCTGCTACTGTGATTCTTTTTCATTGTTTATGTGCCTTTTACTTTTCTTCTTTAGCTAGAAGAAATGCTTTTGCATACTTTAGTGAATAGAATTCCCTGTATTTCCAGGCTCCACATTATTAAACAACTAATTCATTAAACATTATTTCAATGGGAACAATCCGAATTTTAAAACAATTTTAAATAATTGTTTTCTCAAAAATGGCTCCAAATATTTTCTTTATTTGTTGTAAAGAAAGTGCTGGTGGCTTGTTCACTTAACTCTCTAAATTTTCAAAAATTACAAAAGTTCAAAAGTTTTTCAGGGTTGTCCTACATTTAGGATATTGGAGATAGAAATTATTTTCTTAACGATATCTGTTCTTCAAAAATATATTTAGGAATAATGTCAAACAATTTTTTGAAAGCAAGTGATTTTTGCGTAATTTTGCGTGAAAGGCAATTTTTATTTATTATTTATTTGTTAACGGACTGTCTTCCATGTACATAAACTATGTGATACATAAAGTATTGACACATGAGTAGAAGATCTATTAGTAGAATAACAGAAAAATATAATTTCAGTATCATAAAAGCTAATAGTACATTAACCAAAGATATAAGTCTTTCCTTTAGCTTCACAAATAAATTTGAAATTACGATGCTTCCATATATTGAGATTATAATCATTTGCTAGCTTACACATACGCGAAAGTGGATTGTTTGACGTATAGGACAACAAGTAGATCGGAATCGAAAAAACAGTATTTTGCCTCAATGCAGAAGGAACTCTAAACCTCAATTGTTCATGTAAAATTGGGCAGTCGATATTACCATTAACTAGTTTATGTAAGTAAATGAAATTATTCAATTCTCTTTGAGAGGACAATGAAGGTATATCAAGAACTGTTGAGATAGTACGATAATCATGATCTATATATGAATCGGGTAGATTTAACAGAGTTGCCGTTAGGCATCGGCAGATTTAACAGAGTTACAGTTTTCCAAAAAACTTATGCTGGACGGATTCCAACTTATGAGCATGAACTTCATTGAGAGGAGACCAGACTCCTGAGGAAAACTTCAAAATAGGTTTGACCAACATCAAATATAATCTATTCAAAGTGTGCATATTGTTAAATTCATTGCACATTCTTCTCATGAACTCCAGTAGTTCATTGGCTTTATTTGTTGTATGGTTGATATATTCCAAAAATGACATCTTGGAATTGAAAATAAGGCCTAGTTCTTTGATGGAATCCACTTTTCCCAGGGCAACAGTGTTTATGGTGTATTCATGAATGTGCTGAATTTTAAATCTCGAGAAAGTATTGTATTTACATTTGTCTGGATTTAATATCAGATCATTAGCTGCACACCATTTAACAAAGTTGTTAAGCGCCATTTGTAATACTACTAGGTCATTGTTACAGGTAATTGTCTTAAGAATTTTGCAATCATTCGCAAAGAGCAGGAAATCAACATCTAAGAGCACAGAATGCAGATCATTTATAAACATTAAAAACAACAGTGTGATCCTAGTAAATGTGACCCTTGTGGAACACCCGATAGAATGGTGATGCCATCTGAGACAGTATCTCGGTATTTTACAAATTGGGTCCTGTTTATAAGATAGTTTTAGAACCATTGAAGGAAAGGTCCAATGATACCAAATGCTTTTAATTTCACTAAAAGCAAGTGATAATTAACCAAATCAAATGCTGAAGTCTGTATAAACGGAATCAACCTGATGTTTGTCTTCATAGAATTCAGAATGAACTGACTGTAATAAATCAAATTAGATTCAATATTTCTATTACACATGAAACCAAATTGTTTCTGAGAAAGATAAGGAAAAATCAGATGTTTCAATTTATTAGTAAAAATAGCTTCAAACATGTTTGGTATAATGCTTAAGATAGGGATTGGATGGTAATTCAAAATATCTTTTTTATTTCCTGACTTAAAAATTAGTACAATAAAGGAAGATTTCCGCAAAACGAAAAGAACCTTCAGCTAGTGATTTATCAAAGAGGATCTTAAAAATTTGCAAAAAAATTAAAGTAGTTCTTCAAAAGTACTGGTTACTAGTGGAGATTCCTCAAGGATTGATCTGGTCTTACGACTGCTACTATTTCTCCTTTATGTGAATGACATTGAAGATGGGCTAACTTCTGACTGGAACAGTTATGTTCATTCTTAAGTTATTTTCCAATTCAATAATACACTTCCAGGTGCTGTCTTTCTGATGTTAAAATGGTAAATGAGTGGCTGGAAACATGGTTACTTCCTCTCAACAGTAGCAATCGCAATATTCTACAGCTTGAGAGTCATAATCCACATTAGTTAGTTACACCATTGGAAATCATTCCCTTGACATCACATTGCAACAGAACAATCTTGAGTTCTTATGTTCCATGATTTGAAATGAGAGAGTCATTGCCTCGGTCACCAAATGGGCCACCACCATGAACACCTTAAATTAGAAAAGCTTTTTCCGCCTTGTGATTGTCTGCAATAGAGCAAATTCACTTTACATTTAGTAGGAATATGCAAAAATGTGGTATGGTCTGCATTGCCAAAAAGACCTCCATTCAGAGAATGTGCAGAGACGTCTCTCACAAAAATCCTGAGAGAATATTGTCAATTGTTGTGCACCTTCTTTTAACCTTAAAGCAGAGGAGGAAAACTGGAGATATGTTGGAGCCCTAAAAGATCCTACGTTGGCTCTAAAATATCAAAGTCAATAAAAAGTCAAGAAAGTCATTGATCATTTTTAATTGTAAATCAAGCTGTAAAGGAGTAGAATGCTTTTCCTGCAAGCTGTATTAACTAGGTGACCTTGAATTCACCCAAGATGAGTTTGATCTATTGTTTGTGGAGACGAATGAATATAGGAGTGAGTGGCGTGTCACCGATGATGTGACATAATGGAGATAGCTGTGATTTAGACAGCTTGATGTCTGTGTTTTGATGGTGTGATCACTGATTACTTGAAACATAAATTATGGGATATGTGAATATCAGCTTCTTTTGCAGCTACTTTCATTTATTTAATTATTTCGTTTAAAAATATAAATATATATATATATGTATATATATATATATATATATATATATATATATATATGTATATATATATATATATATATATATATATATATATATATATATATATATATATATATATAATAAAAAAAATGTGGATAATTCAAAATTTTGTCAACTCCCTCCTACAACTACATTATTAATAACAGAAATTTCGTTCCTGATCTGTCTCGGTGAGAATTTCATGTGCACTTTTTTCAAAATATTTGTAGTTTTATCATAATTTTGTTGTAGGAGAAACTGTTGTCCACTCTATAAACTATACCTTCAAACACTAACTTTTAGTCCATGCCAATGCTGTCTTGTGATTGATATTCATATTAGTTTCTTATTCATATTGGCACTCTGAAAGTAGCCCTTTGTTGTGTATGTTTGGTGAAACTGAACACTTCTGACAGCACTTGTTGGTTGTCTATATATTTTCATTGATAAGATAATGGATAATATAGCCGCATGGCTCCTCTGAATAAGATATCATCCTTTCAACAGTTTTTTCTTAGATCTGTGAACAGTTTTCAGGTACATGACGTTTCAAAGATAGATCTTCAGAGTTATCCTGTAAATGTTCAAGACGATTGATGGGAAGATTGATAACGATGATGCTGAAATGAACTTTTATTTTGATGAAATTGTGATGGCACATGAATGTAATAATTTTGAACTTAGCAACTTTGTCATTGTTCAGTTGTTCTGGCAGAAAAGCTATGCTAATTACATGGGAGAAATTATAGATGTGGATAATGTGTATTCTGAGTAACAAGTGAGACATATCAAACAGAATCAAAATAAATTTCTTGTTGTTTCTTCATTCATGAATCTTAAACATGGTAGTTATAAAACTATTGAAAATCATGTTGACAGAACAAAGAACTTGTTCTGGGAAATAATATCTGCAACTGTCCAAAACATGTAAAATAAATATTTGATGTATGTAACTAAAAATGGTTGTATACTCGCATGCTGCACACTTTAAACTAAAAGTTAATAGTTATAATAGGAAGTTATAAATTGAATGTTCATAGACATGAAGTGTTTGATGATGCAAACAATTAGGTTTTCATTGTGAAAGACCATTGTGTACTTCATTTTTCCAAATTTAGGCTACTCTTTCTGAAACGGAAAGTGTGCATCAGGCCTTCTATAAAAGAAAATTCATTGATACTGTACGTACAGTGTGGCCAGTCATGTGAATGATTTTTGCTTTCTGGTGATGCCGCGTCAAAGGCTGTGATGATGTTTTGACCATCTATCTGATCGTGGTCTACCTCAGAACTGAAGTGCACCAGGATGGAAAGCACTCCAGTTTATAATCTGTGATGGACTATGTGTGAGAGTTGGTGTCCAGTCAATCAGAGGAGGGGGGTGGTGGAAACAGTTTCATTTATTTTACGTGAAAAAAACAGTTAAAACTGCGTATGACGTGCTATGGGAAGAAGTGAATTCTGTGCACATTTCCAAAATTCTGTGATCCCTACACTAAGACATATACTACTTGAATTTTGAATGAAGAGGGGAAGAAAGAAGAAAAAAAAAAAAAGCTCCAATGTAATAAAATCTATTTTCAAGGACAAATAAGCAATACATTTTGGGCTCTTATCCATGTTGTCCTTCGGAATAATACTTCCTGCCGCGACAACATTGAAATGATAATTTGAATAACTATATTTCCTACTGAATTCTAGAAGATGTGCACAGATAATGAAGTTACATTTATGTCCAGAAGCAAAACAAGGGGCCATCTCAGCATTTGCTCAATGGATCAGGGAAAGTGGATGAAAAACCTGATCGAGATGGGGGTCATTGACCCAGAAGCTGTGATACACTACTTGTTACATATTGTTTAGAATTATACAGTCCAATGGTAAATAATACATTAAATATCACTGTTAAAATTAATGTTACTTTCCTTGTGATGCTCAGTATAGTCTCTGTATAGAAACAGTTATGCAGCAGAAACGATTTCACTTGGGATTTAAACTTTTCTATTGAATTTAATCGTTTAATGTCATCTGGCAAAGTTTTGTAAAATAATGTACATGTATTGTATGTGATTTTTTTGTAATGAGCTGTTGATACTGTCACCTGATAAATATGATTTCTACGTCGAGTGTTATAGTAATAGTCATCGGCATTTTCTGAAAATATATTCCCGCCCTTAAGCAAGTCATTTTTGACAAAAACCACTGATTCGTAAATCAACAGACAAGGTAATGGTAAAATTCCTAGATTAATGAAGAGAGGCTTACATTAATCACGTGGGTGGGATTTGGTTATTATTCATACAATTCGTTTTTGTAATCTAAAAGTCTGGGAGCTATAAGATGTATTTCCCCCGAATATTATGCCATATCTCAGGTGGGAATGAACATTCGCGAAATATACACAATGAGCAGTATGAAGGCTGACTGAATTTGCAAGAACTCGGAACGCGTAGCATAATGAACTTAATTTTATGTTCAATTCATTTAAATGGACGTTCCATTTAAGGTTTGAATTGAGAGACCTAAAAATTTTGTTGCCTTAACATCAGTCAATGGTACACTGTTCATTTTCAATGGAGCACAGAATGGTTTATTTGAAATGGAAAACTGCGTTAAAACAGTTTTCTTTTCGTTTACTTTTAATTTGTTATTTCGGAACCAATTTGAAACATCTGATATTGTACTATTTACTGTTTCTTTATTGCAAAGGATGTTCGAATTAGCCGCAAAGAGAACTGTTCTTCCTTTTCGAATCGTCAAGGGCGTATCATTTACGTAAAGTCGGAACAGAATAGGGCCTAAAATCGATCCTTGAGGAACTCCACGTATCAGAAAGGTGCGTACATAATGCTCCATCATTCCAGTAAGGTATTTCCACTCTCTGAGATAGTTGTTTAAGATACGAACATAACCAATCTAGAGCAATACCATGGATTCCATATGAAGGTAATTTTGAAAGTAAAATGTCATGATCAATGACGTCAAAAGCTTTTGAGAGATCTAAAAATAATCCAATAGGAGCCTCGTTTTGATCCAATGATGAGGCGACATCTTTAAGAAAAGAAAATATGGCTGAAAATATGGCAGTTGGATTGGACAACAAGATTCTGCCCGGGATCAGACAGTAAGGAACAGTTTGGGCGGGTGGTCTCCTGCGTATTCTGCAATTCTCTTTGCCAAACGTCATGGAGGTATAATCCTGTGTTGCTAATGATGTTCAGGGAGTGTTTGATGGTCCTCCAGTGCTTCTTTTAACCATATGGGCCGCCACAGGTACTCTGGCAAGCAGTTGGTTTTGTACCACAGGAAGTTGTGGCCAGTTTTCCAGGCATGCAGAGCTACAGCAGAGCTGAATTTAATTTAAAGTGAGGAAAGTGCTCCCTTAGTCTTCCTTCGAGGGTTCCAGCTATTTGCAACTGCAGCTGTATGGAACTGAATACTCTCCCACTGCTTGAAGTGGGGGAAGCTTGCTTTTCACACTAGTCAAAATTTGGCTGCGTTCCTGGTGCATCCTAAAAGGAGTCGTGATCTGGAAATATCTTTGAAGTTGGCCGATTCTATCTATAGGGGAGAGTGCCTATACAGGTCTCGTGACAGTGTCGTGCGGTTCTCTTGATATTTGCAGGTTGTGAGTAACTCCCAAACCTCCTGATTGGCCAGTCACCTAGACAATTATACCTGGTCCATCAAAATATAGAAACCCAAGCACTCTCCATCCTGGCACACTTCAGCTCTGAGGAAGACTGGACGAAATATCGGCATCGCAGTTTTGACTTGCCGATGTAAATCATTTGCATTCCCCATCTGTGAACTTGTGGTCTTCTGCATCATGGAGGGGGTATTGTTTCTAGATTAAACTTTTAACATTCAAAATTTTATGGCGAACCACACTCCAAATTATCTCCAGTTTTAGAAGAAGAAAAAAAAATACAATTCTTCTCATTCACTTTTAAATATCACAAACTATTATTGAGAAAACTGCTTGTTTCCTCTTGCATGGTGCATACACAATTTTTACAATGATGTTTCATGTGAAACTGAGCTATCTGACCCCACCCCACCCTTCATGATCTTTAAGACTTAGCTCTTGCTATTGCTCCCACTTTCCCTCCAGCTGCTGTAGGCAACTGTGTGCTTCTGATCCGGCTTCCTGACGAGTCCTGAGGTAGAAGATGGGCAAGTGTTTCTGGAGATTGTTCCTCCAAGCCCATGACTTTTGTCCAGTCAGTAAAGCAACATAGGCCTACTATATGGTTAGATACAATGAATAAGTGTGTGGTGCATTGGTATTGTAGATGGCTGATTTACAATCTCTGGTTAAAAAGAAAAGTCCTGGAGGAGAATAATGTAAATCAACATCAGTTAATATTTGACTTCTTCGCTGTCCGGGTGACGCCGCGTAGTGGGCTGAGAGGCCGACGTTTCGCCTGACATGTCGCAGGCTTCATCAGGGCATTGATATCGCGATGTTGTGCGTCGGGTATTAAGTATTGTCCGGCCTGGGCGGCCGGGTGGGGTGGGTGCGCCGTGATTGGCGGAGGGGTCGCTCTGATTGGCTGACGGTCTGTGCCAACCCGCGCCTCGCGCCGAGCGTCCTCGAGGTCGGACGGCGTGTGGCAGCTCCCTCACTTAATATTTACAAATGATAGAATGAGTGCAGGCTGAATCAAGGCAATTAAGGAAGAAGTATCTACAGAATTGGTCATGGTATAGAATATCAATACTTCAACAAATGAAAATCAAGCTCTTGCAGCAGAAGATCACTTTTCACTTAGAAAGAGGAAGATCTTGAAGTAAATTGTATGAAGTATAGAGGAATTATATACCCTAGGATCCAAGCTTCCTAATCTTCTCTTCAAAAGAGATACTATATGATCAATTATGTCAAGAGCATTATAAGATAATTAAAAAATGAAAACTAATTTGACTTGCATCTTTAATTTTATTTAGAAGGCACCAGAGGTTGATGGCTTACAAAATTTCTGAAATACAGAGGAATCCACAAATATGTCATCAATTGTTGGAAAATCCAGAGTTGAAGCCATCGATCATGATGGAGATTTTGTACCTACCTACTCTTTAGAGAGAGAACAACAGATTATAATTATTTACTAACATTACTCCAATTGTCCTATGGCCAAAATCTATACTTTTTTGCCCATTCCAATCTTTTTTTGTTCAATTGCAACCTTCCGCTTTTTCTTTCTTTCTTTTTTTCCCCTTCTTTCTTGTAGTGGCAGCACATGACATTTATTTCTTTGATACATCCCTCTACGATTTTGAGATTCCTGCATTATGTAGCTTAACAACTAACACTTTTAACTTGTGTGCGATGGCATCTCAGAGCGAAATTCCTAATTATTTAATCGATTTTGTTCACGTAATCATGTTTGGCATGAACTAAGTGATGAATTTGAAAAACCCCAACTTGCAATTCTGGCACTGAGAGCAATGATGTTAGATTACTTAATTACAATGGGCTAATAATGGAAAGTTCTCTAGCCTTTTCATAGAGATTAACTAGACTCCTTTTCTTGTGTATACTTAGAGCTTAAATTCATTGGAAGATGATGATAATGGGTTAAATACATTATCGAATAAGTATGTCATGTTTGTTATTGTTTGAAGCTTACATGTAAATAAATATGCCACTATAACTGTGAAGGATCAGTCAACACATGACACAGTACTTGGTGCCGGTGTAGTGAAGATCCAGATCTACCAGATTGGAATTTTTAGTGCATACTAACCTCTTACAATGTATTGTAAGAATAAATAATTCAAAATGACCACATGACAGTGATAACCTTTTTAAAACATTAAAGGAGTCTCTAAAAAAGGCATTTACTTGTGTTGAGTAAAGCAGTTTTGCAAACAACTGAAGGTGTAGTAATGGCTTTGGTCGAGAGAGATTATTTATGTATTACTGAAGATTTCATTAGATTTGGATAGTGCAAGGATGTTGCATTATATGAAATTCTTTAGTAAAATGTGATTCCTAATTAACAATATTGTATTCCAGATCATTGGGTCATCTTGCCAGCAACGTGGCAGTTTGTGTGGGTGATAAACTCAAAGTGTATTATGGACCTACACATGAATCAAAGGTCACATATGAAGCAAAGGTAAGTGCAGAGGCATCGGCTTAATGTACCATTGTACATATTGCGTTTAGCATGTGGGGAGTGGTGCCCAAGGGGCATGTGAGGGGTAGCCTTTTTCCAAGAAGGGCTGGATTTTGGCGTGCACATTGTCACATCGTCACCTGTGGTTTCAGGATTTAGTCTTGAGCTTGCCCTCAGATCTTTCTTTGGTCAGGAGCATGCTCTTGAATGTGGGATATTGGTTAATGTCTGCTTGGTTTCAATTCTGGCTACTATCGCATTAAATACATGATGCCCCACTTATGTACATGTACTAGCACTCATTTGTACTGGCACGCAAAGGTATGGTAACATGTGGCTAACATTTATGCACTTATGATTAGAAGTTTCTTAACTTAGGTGTTGGGGTTCTATTTTTATAATGGTGATAAAAACATCAATGTCTACTGGAATATTGGTGCACTTACACATTTCACAACACACACTATAAAGAAAGTTCAATATGTGGAATCTCGAGTCCCATGACTCGAGCTGTTTATCTGAAGTTCTCTTCTCTACATTTTCACGCCTGCTTCGCCAAGTGTAATAGTGCTGTACAGAACCAATTAGTAGCTGCTTCTTTGATTCTTCTAGCACCGTATTGCACTATCTTCCTGTAGTGTAGGGGTTATAGATAACACACATGCTTAATTTCCCTGTGCTGACATCACACCTTGTCTGGCAGCGAAATTGGGTCTAGAGCAGTCCTGCTGCGTTGTATGGTATTCATGGTAAAGATGTGTTAAGAGCCTCCAGTTGTTCCTATTTTTCTCCCACATTCCCATTCTGCTTGTCACCGCACTGTTTCTGTTCCATGTCGTATCCTGTGTGATGTGCTTAGGGTGTTGTCTATGAATGTTGGAGTCATCTGTGCACTGTTAGTGTTTTTCTGGAAATAGTACTGCGTTGTCTTCTGTGTGCTTACTTTTCTTTCTGGCTATGCCTGGTTTCCAGGTTGTCTGCACTGGTTTCTCTTGCCTTCTATTTGCTCTTAATAGGTGCTGGATGTCTACAACAATTGTGTTGCTTGCTTGCAATGCTTGTGCACTGAACCTTCATAAGGTTTTCAATTAACCAAACACAAGAATATGCCATTGCATGTCATCTTGTTATGGAACTGCTGAGCTAGAATTCTTATTCATCGTGCAGGAGTGTTATGTGGAGTATTACTTTTTTTTGTTATACACTGGTTTGAAGGGTCATGGATGAGAGTTGTGAATGGAGGGTTCGTGTGGCCTGCACATCTTTTTCTCTTTCTCTAAATGCTATATCCAGCAGGTCATGCAATTCTCCCAAATTTGAAAACAGTATTGGTCATGATACTTGCGAGATAACAAAAACAAAGTGATTATAGCATTGTTCCTACAGTAATGTTATACCTAGTAGTGCAATTCGTTTCATTCATTGAGCCAGGTGCTTAACAACGAGGATGCTCTAGTTACTCATTGAACTTGCTCTAGATGTTGTCTTTTCTCCTGTACGTTCTCCAATAGTTCAAAAACTGATCACGTGGAAGATACATTGGCAAAAATGTTTTTTCTTCAACTACAACCAAATATCTATAAATCTTCTGTTTGTTCAATTATTTTATGTACCAGGTGTGCAGATATAAAGATTTCTGATCTGCCACCTGCCTCCATCCTTTGCTTTTGTTGCTTCTACAGTCATTTCATCTGTTTAAATGGTCACATACAGTGTGAGATCAGTGGAAACACCTACAACAAAAACAATTGTTCTGTAATAATTAGGAAGGTCAGTTGATGTGGAGAATGTAATGAACTCATAGCACTTGCTGAATTTCCCTGGGTTAGTAAGTATCTGCAGAAGCTAAAACACTTTTATACGGGGTGGATTAATGGTCTGTGGTGGTGGTGGCAGCAGCATTGACACCAGTGACTGATGTTGTGTGACATATATGGCTTCAGGCCCAAAAATAATCTGTTTAAATCATAGGAGTAAGAATGAAAATTGTCCTCAGAGATAGTCATGTTGAAACATCAGTAACTGGCATGTCTTGCTTGAAAAAACAACCAAACCAAACCAAACCAAAACCAAACCCAAAGAAGACACTTAAATTTGTTTCATGGCTGGTGGGTACAATTTTTTTAAAAATTTGGCTCTGTCCTCATGACGAAAGCACTCCACTTGACCAGCTATCTGTTGTTGGTTGTAGGTGCTAGATATCGAAGAGGATGGTAGCGAATGCATGTATCTGGTGCATTACACGGGCTGGAACACTCGGTACGACGAGTGGATCAAGCGTGGGAGAATTGCAGACAATCTGAGCTGGACGCCTTCTAGAGCCAAACGCCAGAGGCAACAGCAGTCTCAGCACAAGGTAACCGGGCCTCCCATCCCTCACACTTGCCCACCCGCCTGCTCGCCTGCCCGCCGCACCAGACACAGCCTGTGTGTGCTTCATTTTCATTTCTCTGTCTGCTATTCAATATATTTTTGTTTTGTTTTGTACATTTGACAATTGATGCTTGTGTAGCTTTCTGGAGTGCAACATGTGTTGCAGTGGTGAGTTTGAAAACAAACATTCATATGAGCAGGTGTATTTGTATGTGTGTGTGTATATGTTTTATATCCCTTGCATGTTTCTATCTGTGTAATTAACAAAACTCTTATGTTCATATATACTGTTCATTAGAATGCCCATCAAGTTTTTGTCTTGTATAATATTAAAAAATTTCAGAGAAGATAGCAAATGACACTTCATCATAAATAAATTCCCAAACTTTGCAGACATCTCGGCCATCTCATGGGAAACGTGGAAGGCCTTCAGTCTCAAATCGAGGACAAGATGGAATGCCTAACCCACCACGGTCTACCACACCCTCTTCAGTAACATCGTCTTCAAGTCGCACAAAATCACCTGCAACACGATCAACCCCTCGAACTGGACGCACTGTTGGTGATAATGCATCTCCGGGTCATGAATTCAGACGTCGAACACGAAGAATGTCAGGCCACACAGGTGTGTGTTTCTCCATGTGGCTTTGTATTTGTATGAGGAAACAAAACTGAAGTTGGAATACTTTGTTTGTTCATAGTTAACATACACCATGAATTTTTGCTCCAGTTAATTTTCAAAAGTACAATGAATAGATGTGACTATTGTATTTCTTATTACATTACATTACTACAAAGACTGAAGTGATTGAGAATTTTCTGAAGTTAAATCTTATTTTTGCAATTAAAATATTACTGCTGTTTTCTCTATCACATCAGGATTTGTCTCAAAGTTCACATGGAAATGGGGGGTGGGGGTGGAATAAATATTTCATATCATGCTTCAACTGTTTGTTAGCAAAAGGAAAAATAAAAATATCTATCGAATTTGTAACTGCCAATTCATCAGAATACTTAGGTTTGTTTTAATTATAGTGTTATTTTTGTGAACAGTTGCAGATCTCCTTGCTAACTAAACAAAAGGATAATTAATTTCTTTAGTTTGAGTTCTCCTATGAAACCTCAGGACAAGTATCAATCAGAAATATGATTTCTTTGTTCCACATTGGATGAAAGTGGACTTTTATCCTTTACATTACATTGGGACCATTAATGCCTCCATACAAACAGCACACTTGCTGTGGAGAGTATGGCTTTACATTGCCAAAGTATGCATAAGATATTTTCTTCACAATAAAATCTCCACAAACTTATCAAGTATTAAGGGAATTAAGACCACTTACTACTGCCTTTGAATGATGAATCCACATAGAAATAAATGTAATGAATCAAAAAACTGCCCAATGTGGCTCTCTAACAACTTCTACCTTCAAATATGCACTGAAATATAATACATGTAGATTTATATATTTTATTTTTTATTTTTTCTAGTATGTTTTTGCAATCTGGTTATAGAGTAGTACTATAATTTGCATGAATTATAGTGAACAGTCTCATACTAACGGGATGGGAAAATCAGTGACAGGACAGTTCTTTATTTCCCCTCTATCTTTGTGTTGGGAGAAAGGTGGTGTTTCATTGTTTAGGACTTTGATTATTAGAACCTTTTAAGTGGTTGTTTCTTATTGATAGATAGATGAAAAATATATTTAAATTTTGCAGAACACGATTGTAATACATTGCTAAATACTTATAGCATTGGTACTTAAAATGAATATACAGTATATTTTTCCTTGAATTATTGTGCAATTTATTCTGGTGTCCATATTAATCAATTTTTTCATAATTAAGGACAATCCAAAAAAAACTCCTTTCTTGTATGTTTACATCTTTATTATATCTTCATACAATATTTATTTTAATAATTTTTCAGGTATTGTTGTCATTCCATCTTCCAACTATAATAAGCTATAATTATTAAATTGTGAAACATTTGGTACCAAACGAAAGTAATTTTAAAAAATACATATGTGAACAATTTAACACCATCAACAAATATAGTGGGGAGAGGAAAAAAAAAAACACAACAACCCTTCGTCGAAATAAGGCTTACATTCCATATACAAAAATAAAAATGTCAAAGAATATTCCAAAAAAGAAACAAATATGTTTACTTGTAATAATTGTTTTATTATTTCATCTATCATTTGAAACTGTCTAGTGGAAAGAAAACTGCTCCAAGTTCTATTGGTAATGCCGACCATGAAGTGGTTAAATTTTAAGTTAGAAACAGTTAAGCTCCATCGACAAACCAGTTTAAAAAAAGGGGAAATGGTAGGAATGAATTTCCAAAAAAAAGATGAGAAAAATAAAATATACTGACCAAACTTAAAAAATATAAGTGGGTTAGAGAAATTTAGATTATCATGAATATTAAGGAATAAATTATTTTCAATGTTTGTATTCATATTAGAATGACTTAATGTATAAGCTTTCTGAAATTGATCTGGGAGATTTATGTCTTTTTTATCAAGAATGGAAACCTTTGAAAAATCAATTTTGTGTTCAAAGTTAATCCATTGTTGTGAGATTGAATTTTGTTTTGAGAGAGATTCCTTAATATTTTTCATGTGTTCTTTTAAAACATTTATTTATTTTTTAATTTTCACCTAGTATTAATAAAATGTATAAAACTTAATTATTTATTAATCTACTTTTGAACTATTGACCACTTACAGGAGGAGGTTAAATGTCATTGGTAACTTTATTTCAGTTGTTTATTTTTCGGTTTATCGAAGATTCCCCAAGAGTACTCTCTGGTCTGAACTGAAATTTGTATTTGTTTGAGATTCCTTTTACAAGAGAATGTAGTTGTTAAACTACAATGGATGATTTACAAAACTTTAATTCTTTCACTATTATGAAAAAAAAAAAAAAAAAATGAAAAATCAGGAATACCAGTTGCATGATTTTATACTTGTAATGGGGTTTATTTTTACTTTTTTGTCACTACTTTTGGTGTATAAAGACAGTATTGTAATGCTCCAATGAAAGATGCTGTATTTTCAACAGAATAATTCATTTTATGGGTTCCTGATGCTGGAAAATTTAATAATTTATATATCTAGGGTTTGGATTCTGAAGACCTAAAAATTCTTTAAAAATGATTTTTAAAGAGACTTAAAAATTAAAGGAAAATTATCTGTAAAATTACTTAAAGATAAGGGGAAAGTTACCGTATTTTGTTTAAAATACTAAAAAATTTGTAAAAAACTTAGTGGCTAAACCATTGGCAGAATTTTCAGCAAAATTAATCATGTGAGATTGATCTGGCTGATGTCATGGCCACTTGAATTGGAAATGGATATTTTAATTTTTGAAGGGTTGTAATGTAAAACCCCGAAGTTCCTTTTGAAACTTTTCATTAATTGCTTCAGATATTTTCTTTGATTTTTTCCTTAAAGATGGCGAAATATACTTATAAAAATGGTGCAGGTTTAATTTTCACTGAAACCTCAAGAGAGGGTAGTGGATTAAGATCGGCAAAACTGTTTCCAGGGATAAAATTATGTTGAAAATCGTAATTGAAGTGTTAAAAAAAAGTTTCTTACTGTATTTAGTCTATTTATCTGGAGTACTTCGTACAAGTGAAAAAAACCCGTTTTTTAGCTTGTTATATAGGTTTTTATTTTTTAACGTTACAAATTATAAAATATGCAAACTACGAACAAATTTAACACAATAATGTCAAAAGTTTGCAAATATAATGCAAACCACATCAATAAACACACATGTGCGCGCGATAAATAAGTACCTATTACATTACTGTTTCATTTATATTGAGCTGTTGGGTGCAAAATAGAAGATACAAGATTGAAATTTTGGAAAAATGTAGAGAAGTTACAGGACTAAAATTTGTATTTAGTACTTTTCATTATGCGTGTTAGATCATGAGATATTCTTAAAAAATTAAGGAGAAAAGTTATTTTTTTTCTTCCATTTTTCCATTCTTTTTTGTTGATCGTAAAGGTCAAAATCATACATAAACGCCTGGAAAAAATTCTCAAAGCGTCTTTATCATTTATAGAAAATCACAAGAATAACTGAAGTCAATATTCATTGGTGTAATGTGATTAAAAAAAATTAAAACTTATATATTTAGCCAAATTTTTTTTTTCTTTCTCCGGGTAAATTGATTTAAATCTGGCACAAACACTTTTTAACACTTCAATTACAATTTTGCACACAACAAATTTTTATCGTCTGGGGCAGTTTGGCCTATCTTATTCCTCTCCCCCCCTTTCCAAAAATTTCAGAATTTTTTCCACCC
This sequence comes from Teleogryllus occipitalis, assembly GCA_011170035.1. NCBI lineage: Eukaryota > Metazoa > Arthropoda > Insecta > Orthoptera > Gryllidae > Teleogryllus > Teleogryllus occipitalis. The sequence continues at coordinate 26,203 of BLKR01002574.1, forward strand.
TCTTCACCAACTACATTTTTATAGATAGAAATGTTTTCCTTAATATAAGAATGAAATAATGAAATATTAGTGAAACCTTGTGTGATCTAAGTAATTTGTTGGTAATAAAGCACTCGGCAAACCATGATATACACTACTGATCAATCTATCAAAGTACTCAATTGCCGACTGGTCTTGGGCTACAGCATCAGTGTGAATAATGGGTTAATTATTTGGTTACAGAGTTTGTAATATTTATTAATTCTAACTCTAATTTGTAATTGTTCTCATTCTTCCCAGATGTCTCGGTGGCCACAGATTCTGATAGTGAAGAGTTTGAATCCGAAGCAGAACCTGAGAATGAAATGGCTCAAACACGTAGTCGAACAACTGAGCAGAGACGCAGCGTTTCATCTAGCACTAGTGCAACATCAGCATCAGTGACTCGGCAAACTCCTGACAAACGTGAGCCATCTCCTGGAACATCTGTGCCTACTCCAAAAGAAGAACCAGTCCGTCGGGCAGTACCTACCCGAAAGAAGACCTCTGGTGGTGGTAAAAAGAAAGATTCGCCAGCAGCAGTAGCACAACAACCATCTCCTCCACCACCACCACCACCACCTCCACCACCACCACCACCACCTCCTCCTCCACCACCACAGTCATCATCATCGTCGTCATCACTTCTTCCATCTACGATAGCAGAATCAACATCGTCTGCACCTTGTGCAGCACATGTGTCAACATGCACAGAAGACAATGAAGATGAGAAACCAGTAGCAGAAGTAGTAATTACTGAACAGCAGCACTCTGCAGAAAAACGAAGAAGCCGTAGGGGAAAGCGTTCTCCTGCTGCAAGTTCGCGTTCACCTCCACAACGATCCAAACTTACTTCAGATGTTAAAATGGAGATAAAAGCAGAAATGAGTGCAGGTACAGAAAGTGAAGAGGATTCAACACAACCCAAAGGTCGAGATTTTGATTTGAATCAAATTCGGTCTGAGCTTAAGGGTATTGAGAAGGCAGTTAAATCATCGCTAGAGTTGAACCCAGTTCAATCGCATGGTGATGCTGATGATGAGGATGATGATGAAGAAGAAAATGATGAGATAGGCGTAGACATAAAGGTGGAGGTAAAAGAAGAGGAAGATGTAAAAATGGAGGTGCAGGAATTGAAAACAAATGTCAAAGCAGCAAGTGTTGTACCTGCTCTTTTTGCTGACATTGAGGACGAGGATGAGGAGGACACATTCAAAATAACACCAAAAGATTTATTAGCAACTGTAACAATGTCACCAATGGGAACATCATCTTTAATGGAGGAAGAAGAAGATGTTTATGAATTCAAAGAACCGGAGCCATTTGAATTTGAAGTTCGAAAGAGAGAATCACCAGATTCAAAGGGACTGACAAGGAGACCTGGTGGCACAGCTACACGTATTTTAGAACTTCCTGCTTCTGCTCCTGATGTACCACCTGCCTTGACTAATACTTCAACTGCAGCTTCTCTTGCACTAACACGTCCTCTAGATACTAAATCACCTCGTAAGCGGATCATTCGAACACCAACAAAGGATTCAATGGCATTGGAAGGTGGAAAGAAAGTCCGGCGAACTCCACAGAAAAAATTATCTTCTGAGATAAATAAAAATACAGTCGAAACGAAAGAACTATCTGTTTCTGATCCTTCTTCTTCACGAATACAACTCCCAACTTCAGAACGAGTTCCACTATCGTCTTTTGTTCCTTCATCTTCACTCTCTCGTAAAACATCCTTAGAACATACTTATGAGAAAGTGTCCCCCTTAGATATTGCACCATCTACCCCTGCATCTCTTACCCTTAGAGGAAAATCAACTTTGGGGGTGAGAACTCTGATTGTGACAAGCCCTATTCCTGCACCTGGTGTTGATGAAAGCCCCGTCAGCCCCCCGTTGCTTAGCCTGCCAGACGATGGGGGAGGGGAGGATGAAGAGGAGGAGGAGGAAGAGGTGCTGTCCGCTCGGAAGTCACCGGAACTTGGTTCTTTGAGAAGCATGTTGAGTGAATCCCATGATGATGATTATGATGATGACCATGAGGATAGGCTTGTGATCTCAGAATCAGATGATATGGTAACTGAAACTGCAGAGCCATTGTTCAGTTACCAACAAGGAGACCACGAAGACCTTTTCCCTACTCTCGTCACCTCTGCTGCAGTAGTAACTGCAGTGGGCACAGATGTCAGCAAGGCAGAGGACCCTCCGTGCTTATCGCCAGCAGCAGCTCCAAGTGGTATTTTTCATGGTTTCAGTTCACCTGCCCAGGAATTTGCAGAAGCTTCTTTAGGAGTTAATGTAGGTTCCAACATAAATTCCATTATTTCACATGGACATTCACCATTACAGCAGCAGAAGCAGCCTCAACTTTTGCAGCTCCAAGTACAATCGGAATCACAAGAACAACTGAGACACCTGCAGCTAGATCAACAGTCTCATTCATGGCAACAAACACATTCACTACTTGCACAGGAACAGCAAACAAAGCCACTTCAAGAACAGTTCCAACTGCCAAAACTGCAGAAAGAACAGCCACAATCGTCAAAACAATCTCAAGACCCTTTTCCACAAGCTCAACAGGTGCAAGACAGTATACCAGTCACAAGAAGCCAACAACTACAGCAAGAACAAACACCATTGTTTAAACAGTTGCCAGAATCACTTTTATCATCCAAACCTCAGCAAGAGCAATCTCAGCTGCCAAAACAATTGCAAGAGAAGCCTCCACTTCTAAAACAGCTACAAGAACATCCTCCACTTCTAAAACAACAGCAGGAACTACCTCATTTGGTGAAACATCAAGAAAGTGGTCTCTTGTCGAAACAACAACAACAACAACAACAACAACAACAACAACAACAAGAAGCTCCAATAATTACCAGGCAACAGCAAGAAATTCCTATTTTGTCAAAAGAAGAAATCCTTTCATTATCAAAACAGCAGGAATTAATACTCCCCAGAAAACAACCAGAACAACCTCTTTTACCTAAACATCAGCAGGAACAATCTTCAATGCCACAACAGCAACAAGAACAATCTCCATTGGCAAAGTTTCAAAAACAACCTTCCTTGCCAAAAAAGACACAAGAACAATCTTTACTGTCTAAACATGTTCAAGAACTAATATTGCCTAAACAACCTCAGGAACAGTCTATATTGCCAAAACAACTCGAACAATCATCATTTCCAAAGCAAACTCAGGAACAGTTGCCAATTCCAAAACAATCTCAAGAAAAGTCTTCACTGGTCAAATTAACTCAGGAAGTACAATTAGTGGCAAAACAATCACAAGAGAAATCTTCACTGGCAAAACAGCCTCAAGAGAAAATATCACTAATAAAACAACCCCAAGAAAAACTGTTTTTGAATCAGCCACAAGAGAAACCTTCACAATTAAAGCTAGTGCAAGAAAAATCTTCACTTGCAAAACAGCCGCAAGAAAAACTTTTGTTGGCAAAACAGCCGCAAGAAAAACTTTCGCTGGCAAAACAGCCACAAGAAAAACCTGTACTGATAAAGCTAATGCAAGATAAACCCTTATTGGTTAACAAGATGCAAGAAAAACCCAGCACGATAAAACCACCCCCAGAAAAATCCTCTTTGATGAAACTGCCTCAAGAAACATCAATGACTAAACAATTACAAGAAAAATCCTTCTTGGCAAAGCAGACACAAGAAGAACCTTTACTGACTAAACAACCGCAAGAACAAATTCCAGTGGCAAAACAATCTCAAGAACTTGCAGTAACAAAGCAACCTCAAGAACCTGTTCTGATTAAACAGTCTCAAGAACCTGTTATTCAGAAACCGAAAGACATTCTTCGATTATCAAAGCAGCAACAAGAATCTCAGTTTCCAAAAACACAGGCGCAATCTCCATTACTGAAACCACAGGAAGAACTGTCACAACTAAGTCAAACCCTAGAAATGTTGCCAAAACAACAGCAGGAACAACCACATATTTCCAAGGACCAAAAAGAACCAATACAGTTGGCTAAACAGGTACAAGAACAACCACAGCAGTTAAGAAAGAAACAAGAGACAACACAATTACTCAAACAACATTTAACTCCAAAACCACCTTTAACCTCAAAACAACCTTTACCACCACAAACACACCATCCATTGCTACAACAGAGAACACAAGAGAGGGAAAACTCACCACCTGCAATGCAACGGTCTTTTGGTTCAAGTCCTGCCAGGTCACGAAGTTCAACAACAGGCAGTCCAGCAGAGATTCGGCATGGGGAGGACACCATAAAGGAACTGTTGAAACAGCATGATGACGACGATGAGGATGACTCTATTAATGCTGCTATCCGTAGGTATGTTGCATTATTTATTTACTCATTTGTATATAGAAATACTGATGAGGTGTCATTGTCATTGAATAATTAACTAAGGTAGACATCATCATCAGTTTTGACTGGCCTCCGTTATAATCATATCTAACACCAGTTGTAGATAGCATAGACATAGTATAATTAAGAACTTTTTAAATAGGTTTGTTTGGCATAATTTACCAGTCGATTCTTGATCCTTTTTTGAAGATTGTTCCCTCGTCTTGTTACTTGGCATTTCCTCTATCTGCCTGTATCAATTAAATTCCAAATGAAATGCATAGTTTCTATGTGCAGAGTGGATTTTAATGAAATGTCATTTTGTTTCTTTTCACTTTAGAACAATGCCATTTTAATTTACAGAAACAATTACAGAAATTAATTTCATTTTATGACAAAAAGAAATTACCCAAGTTTGTAAGTATTTTTCCCCCTAGATTTCAACTAATAAGTCATTTTTTACCTTTTTCAGTATTTTTTGATGCATTTTTCTCTTATTTCATCAATTTGAATATAATTTTGAAAGTACTTGCTTCAAATAATATTTACACGATGCAACAAATGTTCGCCACAGAATTCCTGAGTAGCCTATTTGATGCCTTCACTCAGAAATGTAATCTAAGGTTCATGTGATGCCTGTCAGCGCCATTCACGGTTAGGCCAATTTCAGGATAACTAAAGACATTGCCTGGTAAAGAACTGCCCATACCAAAAGTTTGCAAGTTGAGTTCACTTGAACGAATGGAAGAAGAGTCAATTATGACAGCAACATATCCAACAGTTTGAGTTGTTCATCCAAGCTGGTTTTGATCACATTTTTACATCATTTTCCTTTGTGTTTAGAGCAGTTTTAAAACATTTTAAGCATTTTATTGATAATTTTTGGTGATGATTTAGGTCATTAAAATCTACCTCTAGTTAGCATAATTATCAAACATGAATTAAAGCAATAAAAAGCATATGTGTATGTACCTGAAAAAACTTGTTTCTTTTAAAACTAGTCCAGTGAGAGAGGGAGCAAATCCACAAGGGTATGGACCTGAGTTAAATTGAGTTTTGCATTTGGTTTGTTTTATCTGTAATTTGTATAACACAATGCATAGTTGTTTATGATACAAGTGGTAAAAGTATATTTTAGTTTGCAAGAAGGAAAGGTTGCAACACAAGGCTGATAGTTCTCGTGTTGCAACTCGCAACCCTATGAACAAAATAAATCAGTTTTACCATGTGTGTGGTACCCCAAATGCCAAATTTAAACAAAGCCCCTGTGATGCATAAATACAGTCATTTCTGTAGTCAGGAGCAGCAATAATCGCTTTTACGAATGAAACAAACAGGAATAAATTTAACTGTTACAATGTTTGCAGGCAAGTTATATAGAAGCCAGCGATGCATTGTTACCAGCAAGGCATTGTCAAAACAACAATGTGCAATTAGTTTTGGCATATGTGCTTGGCAAATATTTTCTTTTCAATTCTTGGCAAAAACACTTATTTCCATCTCCCCCTTTGCTTATTTCCCTTCAGATTTGAACTGGTTTATGCGTTAGTAGTACATGTTACACAGTCGACAAATAACTAACTCTAATACTAATAACCTAGTTAAATTAATGATGTTTACAATTCGTACAGTATAACCCCCTTTTATGTTCCCACAATTTACATTTTCTGGGCATTTACAACATTTGTCGGTCACATCAGTTTTTGTATATTCATGTTATAAGTAAACCGCTGTTACAACAGTATAATTTCAATTTTCCTGCAACTTAAAACAGTGCTTGCCACAACGTCTGGAAAGCACTTCACGTTGTGCACTTTCTCACCACCTTATTGCATTAAAATGGACCATAACAGAAATACTATTGAAATGGTGCGATATTATTTATAATTATGAAATGTTACATCAACAAGATTTAAATAAAGTAAAAATCATTATTGAGCAGGTAGACCTATACAAATTTTCATTTCATTTCATGACATTACAGAGGTAAAGTAGAAAAAGTAGAAAAAGTGACCAGCGTGCATTGGTAGAAGAATGTAAGGTCTGTGTCACACAAGTGTTGCGTTGATGCGTGTCATCTAACGCTGATGACGGCAGCTGCATCGATGCCTTTGCATACAAGTCACTTAACGGGCATGGTAAATTAACACTGTATCTTATCTGAAGTGACACCAGAGCGCACTTGGTGATGTGTGTTGCTGCCTACACTCGTCATCTAGCGGACGTTGCACATTGAAAGCTAGAAAACGCTCTTTATCTCGACTTAAGTTGTAGCATCTTATTTGGACTGTGGTCTCAATGTACGCCGCCAAGAGCACCTGTGTGCCGTTTTGCATAAGATAGTGTTAATCTATGACTCACGTTAGGTGACACACATCAACGCAACACATCGCTCATGTGAGACAGGCCTAAAAGAGGTAGCCTCATGATCATTTGTTTATTTTACTTCACCTTCCTTCACAGTTTCACACTTTCTCATTCTAAAATAAATGTAATTTTTCCCATTCTTTAATAGCTCAAAACATCAAAGTATGGAATTCTCTGTATGTTTTTCATTTCATGAATACTTTCTATTATTTCATAAATAAATTTTAAAAATTACTAGTTGGAAATCATGAGAAATTGCCAGAAACAAACATTTTATTGTTTGGGAAAAGTTTGTATTTTTTTCTTACAGCAGAAATACCATTTCCTTCCCTTCATCCAACCAGGAGTACATTGTTGCATCATTAAGGGCTACTAGAAGTGAATTGCGGGCACTCATGGAAGTGTCATTGCGACATTTACTATTCACTCTGCTTTGGTGTCAATACGCCTTCAATTTCCAATGTAAATTTGGGTCAGATTTCTATCTGACCTTGTAATATTATTTATGTGTCTAATACTGCATATGTAAGCATATTATAATCCTTATTGTTTGTATCTAAATACAATGTACAATACTAGTAGTTCCAAAGAAAAATATAATTTTTCCTTATTTACACTTCCTGCAATTTACACCATTTTCCCTTGAGTCCCATGAAAAGTGTAAAAAAGGGGTTTTACTGTGACATTAACTTAACTTAACTTATTACCCCGTTATTATATTGACACTGACCCCCTCAAATGAAGCGCAGAAAATTCGAATTTACCATTTTGAATTTTTCTTTCCAATCAATTTCAATGTCGCAAATCCTTTACCAATGATAAATTTCAATATCATTCATAATCGAACAAGTTGTTTCTGGTTGCTAGCACTGCGATATCATCTAAAAGAAGTTCAGGGAAATACTGTTGCAATTAAAGAAAGACTTTCCCACGATTTCTCGTGAATGGAGTTCACATTCATATTTACACAGTGTTGCCTTGCCAGGTGATCCCAGTTCCAGCCTTCAAAAACCCTGTTACCAATGTCAATTGATTTAAACTTCTAATGAGGCCAGATCGATAGGGTTTATTCAGTTTGGGGAGGAGGGGATTGTTTTGGGGAGAAAAAAACAACCCCTTTTCGATATCAGGAGACCCTTAAGCAAGTACTTCCACTGAAATCTCGAAATCAGTTTTCCGCAGGATTACATACCTTTCTCTATACTTTGTATATGAGAAAGTAAAAATGACATTGTTAAAGAAACTTATTGTTTCACAGAAATTTGTTTGTTTTCAGAGCATTGGATCGTTCCATTATGGAGGAAGATGAAGAAACTTCAGGTGACATGGAGTTGTTTTGTGGAAAACAGACATTGGAACAAACAGAGTCCAATATTCCAAAGGCTGCAACAATTCCTGCAGTTTCGCCTCAGAAAGGTTCTCCTAGTAGCAATGCAAGTCCAAGGCATTCTTCTGGCAGTAATACACCAGCCAGAAAAAGAGTAGCTCGTGTTACTATGACATCTGCATTTCTTGATTCTGAGGACTCCATAGCTGACAGCAGTGATGATGAAGGACAGCGCCTTATTATTGATCCTATGGATGATGAAGGTAGCTCACAACCACATTCTTGTAGTTCAGTGATGTCATCTTCTGAATTGAGGTTACGCATCTCTGAAGCTGAAGCTGAAATTGATGCTGAAAACCAGCCTCAAGATACAGAAGATGATGCAGATCTTGAAGCGCCTGTTGATGACGAGTTAAGAACAGAGGATGAAGAAACTTTTGAGGAAGCTTCAATAGTTATGACACACAATGTGTCACCTACTCCAGTTCCAGATGATAGTAGCTCTGCCAGTGAAGTGGTAACAACTGCTCCAATGGTGACTGAAGAGGAGACAATGGAAGCAGATGGTCTGCCTGGAACTGCTCCTGTTCCAGGAGATCTTGATGTGGAAGACTCCCTGGAGGAAGAGGACGAGGAGGAGGAATCTGGATCTCAACTTCATCTCGATTCAGAGGAAGCAGCTATTGAAGTTGCAAATGACTGTGAAACAGTTCCTCCTGTCATGACCCCTGTTATTGTGAAGGTTGACTTGGAAGACACTAGTAAGGTAGGTTATAGAAAATTTGTAATTTATGTTGCTCATACAATTTTTCAAGTGTTCTTTCATCTATATTCAATTCTCCCTTAGAAATTTTGAAATGGTTTTAAACATTGTGGACTTAACAATTTTCATGTCATTTACCTTCAGTTGAATATTGATATCTTTTTATTTATTGAGAATCATCTATTCCTTATGTCCTTAATAAAAAGTGTTGATAAATTTTGGATTGTGTAAGACAAAATTAAAACAAATAGATCTTGCAGAAACTTGAGTTCTATATGAATAAACATTTATTGTTAGAGTTCTAATTATTGAATCATTTGTTCCAGATGGCAGAAGCTGAAATTATTTCAGGTGGTGTTGTTGTCCTTGAGGCTTCAACATCAGAATTATCTTCAGGTCATACAGATGAACAAACTCTGGGCAGTGTTTGCCATACCACAGCAACAACAGTAGTTACAGCTACAATTGTGGCCTCATCATCTAGTAATTTGAATCCCCAAAGCCCTACAGCCAATATTGTATGTGAAACAAATGCTTCAACAGCTTCCTCCATTCTTGCTCTTGCTGCTGTACCTTTGGGAGAAGTGGAGGCAGCTGAAATACGCCAAGAATCTCGCAGTGATGATGCTGACAGCCAGTTATTAGGATCACTGCTGTGTCAAGAAACAATTCCTGGTAGCCCTGCACAAGCTGGTGAAGGGGGTAGTGATGAGCCATTACCTGAAAGCAAAGTATTAGTGCTGGAAATGCCATTTGCAAGTGTGCCAGCTAGTAGTTGTGATGCAACAGATCCTACAATGTCATTGCCAGTACCCATTTCTGTTCCTCTGAGTATTCCTGTTGTCACACCTGCTACTACAGCTTCTGCTGTGGTAACAACAGCAGTCATTGCTTCAGAAGATATCCAGTCAATAGCAGTTGCTGCAGCGTCTGTTCCGTCTGTCCCTGACAATTTGCCAGTTACAGAAACAGCAGGTCCTGCTCAGCATCACCTTGCAATCCCTTCACCTGGTGTGTCAAAACTCAATACTAGTGAAGCTGCACCAGTTCTAGAAAACACTCCTCCAACCACACCAGACAGCACATTGTCTACCATGTCTGGCTCTCCTAGAGAGTAAGTATTGTAAATTTTAATACAGTGAAACTTGCTCAATGCGTAATCTGAAGGGATCAGTAATTTTATCCCCAATAGGCAATATTACATTACAGGATATAATACTCTTGAATTTACATATGCTATGATGAGTTTATGTTCTCAATGGTCAGATTTCCGCATTATAAGCACTCTGGCTTGAGTACGTTTTACTATAATTATAATTTCCTGTGTTACTTACTTCTGAAATATTAGGATATTGGAATTCGATTTTGTATTATATATTTTTTTGACAAATAACACTTCTTGAAAGAAAGAAAAAGCTGCAGATTTTATATGTTATAAACATAGTTGTTCCACAAAATTATTTTTTTTATAGTAACTTTATTTGAAATGACCATTTTCAGGGAGCATGGTGATATGTCACCAGCAATGGATAATGAGAGCTCAAAATCTCACAGAGATTCATTTGAAATGGATTTGGATAGTTGTCCAGAAGGCACAAAAGTTGGTCATTTTAGTGAAGATGGTGAGTGTTTAAGAAATCAAATATTATTTTGTGTGTGTGAGTGTGAGTGTGTGTGCGAGTGTGTGCGCGTGCGTCTAAACTGTACAGTATTATGTATGTGTGTCTATACTGTACAATATTATCCGTCAAACAAAGCAAAATACCTTAAAAGGAATAGGAGTTTTGCTAAATTCGATTGGTAGTTACCTGAAGGAGAGAAAGCAACTTGTTTGTATGAAAGGTTATTCATCAGGTATACTTGATGTAACTAGTGGAGTTCTACAAGGTTCGCATTCTGTTCCCCTACTGTTCAATCTTTTTATAAATGACCTACAAGGGTATATATCGTATAGTCGATATCTGCTTTATACAGACGACCTGAAATTGTGCAGGGTTGTCAACAATAATGTTGATGTTTCTTTGCTGTTGATGAGGCTAAATGAGGGGAAAAGCTTTGTTATGTCATTTACTAGAAAAAGGAATAAAGCTATTTATTTAATCAAATTTACGAGTGATATCCTTTACTTAGTAAAAATACGTATTCAATAACAATTAACTGAGGAAAGCATGTGTGGTTAAATATATCAAAAAGGTCTCATTGGCAGAATGTAGTATAAACAAAAGTGCGAAAGAATGAAAATAAAAGTAAATGCAAGCTTACAAATTTCACATAATCAGAACTAATCAAGATGTCTATTCAAAAAGCCTTGAAAGGCATTATTTCCAGTTGTCAAAATATAATCAGCGCCCAAGCTATTCGCCAAATCAAAATTGCTGTGGAAGTTCATTGGAATATCAGGGCGGGTAAGAGCTACCAAAAATCAGCCTGGAGCATAGCAGAAAATTAATGAATAGAGAATATTATAAAAGATGTCCACATTCATATTAATATCCATGTTTCTAAGACAGGAACTCCAATCAATCTGATTAAGTTCAGAACAAATAGTTATATAATCAGCATTGTTAAAATCATAAACATGACTTTGATTCAAATCACAGTCGACCGGATGTAATAATGGTGTTGTAAAAGTGAGAGCAGGGTGGGAAGGATCACGTACGAGATCATGAATAATCGGCTGTACATCAAGAGCGTCAGAGTTTGAGAAGATAAGATCAAGCAACGACTTTTTATGATTAACAATACCGTTCTGTTGACGCAGGTTCAGTAGCGCCAGTGCGTTTAAAAAGGTCACTGTCTCATTAACCGAAGAAGGAATGCGGGAAAGTGTTGGAGAGTCCTAGTCGAAATGAGTCCAGTCAAGTCCCGGAAGGTTGAAATCGCCAGTGCAGGTCAAGAGCGGAGAAGCAGATGGATCCGCTTCAATCACATTTAGAAGATCGTGGAGCATGGAGGGAAATATACGACCCCAACGATCACACAGACCTCGTGAAGTAAAATTTTAACAAAAAGATGTTGGATGTTGAGGGCGCCATTGGTGAACAGAAATGAAGTGGAGGAATCTCTGTCCGCAGTGAGAACACCTCCTCTCGTCCATATAAGCTGTGAGCATCACGATCTCGACAAAAAATAGTGTCATTATTCATCTGAAGTTCATCAGAGAAACTGTTGTGGAGCCATGTCTCGCTCAAGATGATAATGTCATAGTTGGCTACTGTCGAACAGATGGATCTCTGCAAGTCTGTAATTTTTGTTTGCAAGCCTCTGACGTTCTGCTAATAGATGTGGAGTTCGTTAATGGAAGGTACTCTGGAATATTGGCGACTTCGCTATTTGGATTCGGAGTGATCTTTGGGTCGCCTGTAAAGTATTCTCAAATTTTTCTCGCCGCTCTCAATACGATTTTCAAATTCAGCTCCCAATGTATTTAGGTAATTTTGTTGTTTTGGTGTAATATCATTTCTAGCAGAAATACCAAGAGGTTTAAGTTTGCTTTTACTACGGGGAATAAGTTTATCGTCGCCATCACTCGAGGAGGTCACTTCCAAAGGAGGGGGCGACCGTTCCGGCCCTTCCCAATTCTCACTGCCGACACCGCCGTAGGAAGGAGGGGAATAGATTGAAGTTTGACGTTGACACTCGAGATCGTTAGCCACACCAGGCTCGACCGCATAATCGTAAATGACATTTGAGACTCGTGAAGGACGATCTATTTCTTCAAGGCGTCTTCCACAGAGCGGGAGACAATCGAGTGATTATCAGCACTTTCGAGGAATTTAACTCGGATGTTTTCGCGTCCTTCTCAGCAATCCTCAGCCAGCTGTTCACATTTGGTGTTGAAAAAGTCAAACATATCCTTTTTTAAATTGGACATAGTGTTCGAGCGCCGTATCCAATTTGTTCGTGGTATCCACAGCACAGCAAGAAGATAATCCTCCGTTAGATAAGGTCTTGGAGCGAGCATAACAGCTCGGATAATGTGTTTTACAGACGCTGTATTTTCTGACTTCAGCGCCAACTGGAAGTTTGCAATAGCCGCAGAGTATTGGGAGATGGTGTTGGAGACCTGACAAATGCATCACTGGAGAACGATTCGCTATCACTCTTGACGATTACCGCTCCTGACCATATTCGTTCAGAAATTAATACTAGTGAATTTTGAAAATTAATTAGGTAGCCACGTTGGAAACAGGCCGTAAGATACGAGTGGAACTGGTATGAATTCAGTCCAGCACAACACTGCGCGTTAAGAATCAGCCGTAAACTAGTGTCACCGAGTCGCAGAGTTCTTGTGAACCGGCAATACCGCTTCGCTTCGTGTATAAGCACATGGTCAGTTTGAGGTTAAACATACCAAAGTAATCTTGAAATAACAAGAAAATATGTTGCAAGAAATCACAGCTAAACAATTACATTCATCAAGATCAGAGGGCATTAATCATACTGATCTACCACGTTTCTAGGCAATGAGATAAATTCGGTTGCATTGCACCACAGTGCCCTAGTGCCGGAAGATACGTAAAATAAACGCAGAATAAGGAAAATTCGTACGCAGCTCAATCACTAATGTACTTGAAGCACACGGTAAACTTATTTCAACCAGAAAGGAACACTCGAGAGAAATGCTTTCAGCAAATAATAGTTAACCTCACATAACGTACAACCTTTCTTCCGAAGCCGCCGCCATTACGCCTTCACTTCTTGAGGAAGTGGTCCTATTGAGAGGTTTGACCGTCAGTTAAACCCGTTTATATATTTAAAGCACGAACGTTTATCTGAAAATGATTGCTACAAGGTTCAATTTCATCTAGATCCTGAGGACTTTCTGTTATCCAGGCAGATGCTGTGAGTGAGCTGTGAAATTAAAATGATTTGACATGTGGTAGACATTTTACTGTTCGCCAAAGATTTGAGGCACGTCGCTCAGACAGTCGAGGGATCGCTCGTCCAGCGACTCGCCTCCCATGCTGACACGGGAACTATC